>JACCGJ010000527.1:18222-49428 GCA_013407085.1 Atriophallophorus winterbourni | reverse complement strand
TTTCCTTTATCAAATATCTGTCTAGGCCTGGGCAACCTGACAGTATCTTCGCCCACGTGCAGTCTCTGACTGTGCGGCACTTTGTCTGGATAAGGCTTGTGCTTTAATTCTTACATACATATTCACATACATGCATACATACATATTTCTGATAAAAGGTCTGTGCGAAACAAAAATCAGGTTGTCAAAACTAAAACACAAAAACAATAAATAGCATTAATTGAACTAAGAACGTACGAATACTATGGGCATTGCCAACTATTATACGGGGTACAATTTGTGCATGCGACAACTGAGTTAAATGTAGTACAAAATACGAGATTACAATTTAGTTGGGCAAAACACAAACCTATGAGCATGAAACCAATCATCAGAAACGATAAATGAGAATCTGGAATAACATACACGTAATGAAATCCGACGTCGTGATTTCCAACTACGTTCTTTATCTGAAGATTTGACGAGTGAGCGAAAATCCATCTATAGCGCTCCATGTGTGATTGGAATATATCGTCCGGTAACCACTGACCTTCATCAAACAGGTCGCCCAGAATAAACACGACGTCCGGATTGTATAGAAGTAGACTGGTTTGGAATGCTTGCCTCATTTGCCAATCCCTTAATAGACGATTGAATGAAACAGTATTAGTCACGTCGGAATTTGCAAGTTTAAACTAAATCAGAAACAAATTCATCAAAATATTAATTTAATGTCGAGATTATCTAGTGCTATAAACATGTTAATTTTAACATACTACACAAATTAGAAAAGTGGATGCTGGTGATCATTGCCATCAATGTCAAAAAACGCGTTTGAAAATGATGGATCGAATTTACAGTGAAAAGAGGCCAATCGTGGAAAAGATCATTTTTCTTTTTATTTGTCTGTCACTGGTTTAGTGGTGTATATCGCTTGTGATCCCATTTCAAATAGGTTGATGGCAAGTTTGAAAAATACCAATAAACCCTAGCAGTATCAGCTATAGATCTGTGCACCATGATGATCATTTGTGCAGCTGATTTATAACGCAGCTATAGCATCGTGGGAAAAAAGAAATGAATTAAAAATTATCAAATAGAACCTGGTAGATCACGAAAAACTACACTTTTTTATGTGCTTATCTTATATGCGCATATTAGTCGTGTTTTAAATCGTTTAATCTATCATGTCACATTAACTAAAACCAAACATATGGATAACAGTAATTTTACATTTATTTATGGTAAATGATTATCTCGATGCATTATAATCGGCTAGACAATGAATGCTTAAAACAAACTAAAGAAAAATGCTTTGCGGTTAAATGGGTTAAAGTTTTAGCAATGATTTCAACATATTAGGGAAAGGAGTTTCATATGATATGGTTAATACACTCAGTGCGTTAAAAGAATGAAATTGAAACTGATTTCGCACAATTTTACCAAACAGACAAATCAGAAGATCAAAAATTTAAAGCGCGTGATATTCAACGTCAACAATCCAAAAATTTCCACAGGGACGAACCTGCGAATTCGATCAAATATGCTTCCTCTGAAGGGTCCAACAAGATGTGGGTCTGCTAACACCATTACACGCAATATCATATTGCCGTCTCTGACAGATGCCAAATTAGGCCAGGCACATTTATAAAGTATCAGGAAGTATATAAGATACTCGCATAGAAAAATAACACAGAGGAGATAGAGCAAACCAGTAAAGAACCGCGAGTACGAAAACCATTTGAATCGGAGCATTCTGAAAAGCATGTATTTATGTATGTATGTACGAAAGCACAAGCCTGATCCAGGCAAAGTGCCGCACAGTCAGAGACTGCACGTGGGCTAAGATACTGCCAGGTTGCCCAGGCCTAGACAGATATGAGGAAGATAAAGAAAAGGAAATGGTAGTGAGACTAGAGCCTGTTTCAACATGCAGCTCACTACCTCTGGCCAATCAATTTAGCACGGTGTTAGCCGCACAGCACAAAATACTGCACGATTGCACATCCGTGCAAAAGCATGAAGGGTAAGCCAGAAGAAATTATTGGACGGGAACAATATATTTCAAAAAACAAATTTATTTTAGTTTATATGTATAATATAATTCGCCAACATCGTATTTTCCAATTCTCTTCCATCCATCCTTTGTCATGTGGACCACTGAACAGAATTATCAGTTAACTGGTTACACTTACAATTTACTACGCCACCTGAAGCAGCATCGCGATGAGTAGCGTGAAATATAGCGCGACGGGCAAGTTCATAAGCGTCTTCATCTTTCATGTCGTACTTGTAATGTGTGTCTAGGACGCCATATGCGTACAAACTTCCTGAACCAACAGAAAACAAATCGCCAGGTAGTCTTTGTCCTTCATCGTCCACATAATAAATTCCTGCCCCCTTTTTATCCCAGCCAACAATAGTTGTTCCGATACTTAGCCCCATACCTTTATATTCGTACAGCATATTTGCCAAAAGTTTTGATGCCGCAGCCACGGACATCTGTTCCTTGTTTCTTAGTTCAAAGAGCCTGAAGAAGTTAAATAAAAATTAACATACCGACATTGCTTGGACAATACACGTTCCCAGAAGGCGCAGTCAGCGGCTCCCCCAGCCATAGTACCAAGAAGATATTTATTGATCATTAAAATTTTGTCGGTTGATCCAGAAGCTAAGAAATGTGTTCAAAGATTTAGGGGAACAGTTACCGATATAAGACCCCGCAGACGCCCTAGCATCCGTTGCAACTATCGCACCACCAGAATACTTGAACGCTAACGTTGTGGTACCATGATTGAAATCTATACAAACATGACCACACTTCAAGCCATGGTCTTGTCTCTCTGAATTAGCTGTGAATGTTCGCGACCAAGCGAGCTCATTATGTTTAAAATTAAGATTAAATTCATGAGGTATAGCATCAACAGACACCCTTCCCAACTGCGAATAACCTTCATAACCACACGACGCGGCTAAGGCCATTATCAAGCAAAAAATATTGAAAAACGCGGTTTAATTAAGGCTCATGTATTAGTTCAACTTCAACTTCAGTATTAAACTCAAATCAGTCGAAAAGAATACTCAGATCCTTTCGAAAGTGTGATTCAAAGTACTAGTCACTGCCAGTATCAAAGTTGTATCAAGTTAAAGTGTCTGAACCTATGGATGTAGGATGAAACCGGTTCCATCACCTATGGATCAGTTCAGAAGGCACGGACCGTAAATGACTGATAAGCCAATCGAGCGTCCAGAATTTCTGTCGATGGAAAGCTTCAAATGAGCGCCTACACTGCCAAAGTTGGTTTATTGTTTTTTGGTATCCTCGTCGTATGCGAAGATACGTCAAGCCTCGCTGTTGTTACATCACTTCCACCAGCAGAGAAGTCAGTAGTTAAATCTCCGTCGCACAGGCCCATCCTATCCACATACAACAAAAGATCAGCATAAAGCGATCTAGTGTTTCTATCGCTAGCAGACCTAAACCGCAAAGCGGCAAAAGCACCAATCATGCTGTGACTGCGCGAGCTTATTCTAGTCCCATGGCCGCCACGTCAAAATTTTCGGCAGCACGAGCGGGGGCATTTACCGTGATTTGTTCCAATGTCCCCGAGACAGATTCACTCAGCTTCATAACGCGTCAATCTGAAGGTGTGCAACAATGGAAAAAGTTGTGTCAAGAGCTAGGCCTTAACATAGAACCTGCTAGCATGGTCCGCTTGTCAAGACACCACAAATCGGCACATCCTGGTGAGCCAAGATTGTTGCGCATTGTGTTAAAATCGTTAGTAGATGTTAAATCTGTTGTTTTATCCGCTTACATTCTTCGAAACAGCCCGTCCCCCATCCGTATATTTCCCCATATGTCATGGGCAGATAGGCAAGCGAAAAAGCAAGAGATTTACGATTGGAAACACGAAAGTGACAAAACAGCATATTTGTTCATGGCGTTCTGGAATTGAATAAGAGTGATGCTGACAAAACACCACTCAGGATCAGGTCTTCGCATACTTAAGGTCAAATTTCAATCTGAATCTATGGTGAACGACGCGTTGCAACAGTGGTATCAACACAGGCATTGTGCTCCAGCAGAAGTTACTCTTCGCTCGACCCTAAAAAAGCGCATTAATTGTATACAGCTACTGACGCCACAGCTTCCATTAACCGAGACGAATATAGTGCAAGGGGACTTGACTAACTAAACAAACTCACAAGAACCGATCCTAATGGGATCGGCGGTCTAGATATTCTAGATATTCATATAACTGAAGCTGCTCCTAACGTTACGCTTGATGGCTTCAACTGTCTCTACACGAACGCGCAGGGTTTACTCAGCAAACTTGCAGAACTTCGCTTTCGGCATGCTGCTTGTCATTTCAACATGATAGTTGTATCAGAAACGTGGCTAAGCACTTCGATCACTGAGGCCGAGGATTCTCTCACTGATATGTGTATTCTCAGGAACGATCGTCCAAATTCAGGGGGAGGTGTTCTTCTATACTATAATTCACGTCTTTCTTGTAATGTTCTCCCGCAAGAGCAACTTAATGTGGTGGACTCAGTTTGATGTCGCTTGCAACATAAAAATAGTGACTGTACACTCGTTTCGGTACTATATCGGTTACCAAATACTCAACGCTCCATTGATGATGTCATTTTTGCATCCATTCGCTTCCTCGTTTCACTACCGCACACGCTCGCTTTGCTGATGAGGGATTTTAACCCTCCTGAAGTCGTCGGCGTACTCAGTCCAAATATGTTTGCTGCGGATCTGGATGATTTCATCAGCAGCCCTCCTCTTTACAACCACGTTAATGATGCTACACGCTTTTGGAGTGGCTATTGTCCATCTTTACTCGATCTAATGCTGACTACCGAGGAACTGGTGGTAGAAAAAATTCATTATGAACCGGCCTTAGGGAAGAGCGACTACATCGTCCTCACATTTTTCCGTTTCTTATGGCGAATTCCTCAATGAGGAGGTACCCCTGGTACGGATAGTCACCGACTGCAAGGCTTTTCAAAAAATTGTTACTGCTAACAATATCAACTTCATGTTAAATGGCAATCCTGAGCTCGACTTGGTCCAAATTTGTCTTCCAGTGGCACTTTCTACTGCAACAATCAACGAATTCCAAAACAGACAAACGACTTATCCTACGTACTTTCATTCGTATTAGAACTCGTAAGTGTATCTGCTGCAGAAACGCTGTGGAGTACGTTTCGAAGGAAAGAGTGTGTGCGAAATTGAGAAGCATGTCGACTATTACGCAACCACTGTAAGTCTATAGTGCGTCAATATAAGCTGGATTACCATAACAAGTTAACGGCACGGTTTCTGAACAACCGAAAACTGATATACCGTCATATAAATGGCAAAAGGAAAGTGAAAACTGGTATCCCCCACTGAAAAGTGGAGGCTGCTCCACATCTAATTTTATGGAAGCTGTAAATACCCTGAAGGATCACTACATGCCGGTATTCCTGAATTGCCAACCATCTTCGTTGAATACCAACGCACCCCCACCTAGACTATCTACTATTCTGTTCACCGATGAACGTGTATATAGAAAGATCATGCAGCTTCTTGAAAATTAATCACCTGGAGTAGACCGGATCACACCGAAAGCATTGCGTGCGGTTATTGCGCAACTTTGTGAACCACTTTCCATGTACTTCAAACGTCTGTTCAATACCTTATATGTTCCCGAAGAATGGAAACAGGGGATCATTACCCCGATCTATAAATGTGGAATCCGCAGTGATCCTGCAAATAACCACCCAGTCACTCTGCTCCCTGTGCTTTTCAAAGTAATGGAATCTATTGTATCCAATAATTTGATGGCTTTTATGGAGAACACGAATGCAATCGTTATCGAACAACATGGTTTTCGCCTCGGACACTCATGTACAACGAACTTGATTTTGGTGCGGGACAGCTGGACAAAAGCTGTCTATGCAGGCTATAGTGTCGATGTTATATACCTGGATTTCTCCAAAGCTTTTGACCGTGTTAATCACGCTATTTTACTGCAAAAGCTTGGCCTACTTGGAATTGGTAACACACTCTTTTCTTGGTAAGCCAAATTTCTCCGCTCCAGGACACTTCGCGTTCGCGTCAGACAATCGCTCTCCGATTGTTTTTTAATACAATGCGGATTACTCCAGGGCTCTGTACTCGGTCCACGTCTGTTCTCAATGTTCATCAACGACATTGGAGAATGTGTGAACTCACCGTTTTTGATGTTCACGGATGATATCAAACTATGGCGCATCCTCTCTTCCTCGAATGATTGTGATGACCTTCAAGCGGATGTTACCTCAGTTAATAACCTTGCAACGTCGAACCAGCTCCCTTTCAACCCACTAAAATGCCGATCTCTTCGCATTCGTCACCCTGGCGAACCTAGGTACAAGCTAATGGACACCGAACTTTCGTTGAGTATGCTAGAAAAAGACCTCGGCGCATTGGTTCAATTGATCTTGGGTGCTCAACCCAATGCTCCCTCGCATAATAAGTCGCCAATCGCAACGTATGGCTCCTCAAAAGGGTCTTCGGGTCTTTTGACCGCCGCCTCTTTTCCTCGCTCCTACATGCGTACATCAGACCTCACCTGAAATATGCCGTATCCGTTTGGTCTCCATTGCTAAAGTGTACCATCACGTCCTAGAACAGGCTCAATGGAGATTCACAAAGCTCGTCAAAGGACTCAGTTCGCAGAAATATGAAGACCAGCTCCAGGGAATCAACGTGTTCCCGATTAGTTACCGTCGCATCTCAGGGAGACTAATACTGATTTTCTAGATCCTTAAGAAGAACAAACATCCGTGCCATGGACTGCTGTTGATGGCACCCAGTTACGGAACCCGAGGACATGTCTTCATGCTAGCTCACCATCCCAGTCGGTTGTACTGCCGTAAAAAATTTTTTATGTCCATACCACTCGTTTTTGGAATGTTCTACCAGTTTTGTCGTGACCTGCCCATCGCTCTCTATTTTCGAAAGTGACTTGCTGCTTATCTTTATTTTTCTCAACAAGTTTAATGGATTTTCGCTTTTCCTTCTTCCCGATACTGCACCCATTTTCCTTTTCCTTTCCAGATACGTATACGAACTACGCCGATTCATCTCCCCCTGTATTGACTCATGTGATACATAACCATACCCTTTGCGGAAATTTGGCAAATGACGCCGAAACCGCTGAAATCCACCCGACCCCCTGTAATGTCTATCCGATGGTTATATTTTAAGCTTAAAGCTTTATGTGCCATAATATACTATTAACTATTGTCAATAGTTTTCCAAGCCGTCCTTCGGTCCGATTGTTTGTAGCTGCGATTGGGTAAAACGAAAAGGGTTTCTCTTCACCAAGTCGGTGAGAAGTTAGCCATGGAAAATTGGTCCGTACATTCAAAACATGACATTTAAAACAAGGAATATGTAATTGGATATTTGTGTTGTTTTTTGCGTTATTAAATCCTGGTAAAGTCCGAATAAATTTGAAATGAACAACAACAAAATTCATGCTAATTCTGTCAACAGGCTACCTGTATGTTCATGGAAAGAAGTCTGAGAAAAGCTCATGCCAGAAGTCATCCAAACCCTTTTTGAATGTACTTACTGATATGCAAGCGATTATTTCTTCAGGCAACTTGTTCCAAAGCTTACCACACTTTAACTGAAGAAGTGTTGCCTAAGATTTAGACGGCTGTGATTTCTCTCGAGTTTCAATGTATTGACACTAGTTAAAGGTTTGATAGCTCAAGAGAACAGATTCTATTAATAATAATTTATTATTGATAAACCAAGGCCTGAAATACATGATTAAGTGCTCAGAATTTTTACAGAAAACAATGGGATAAAATTATTGGCGGAACTTTTAAATCCAGAAATAAATTTTGCTCGTTTTAAAATTGGAAATGGTAGGCTACATGGATAGAAAATTGTTATAAAAAATTCATGAATAATGGGATTTCTTTCAGATCGAGTATCCGGATGAGACAATACGAAAAGAACAAAACGATGGGGAGAACAAATGTACGAACAAAATGAAGCAAAGGATTATATTGTTATGCTATAGAAAAAATGAATAAACAGCATTAATATAAACATTGATATTGTTTTAAGTCAGACAGTGGGTATTGCAAAATAGGAACTGAAGGGACTGGCTCGAATGAGGTCACCTTTATTTCGTACCGGGCCAGAGGTTTGGCACTTGGTTGAAAGAATAAACTGCTACGACTTCTAGGGTATTGGATGGATGATCATTTTGTCGATAGCTTTGAATCCGTTATGTTGAGAGACACGCTGGAATTGGACGGCACTGGTGAAATCTTGAAGTCAGTAAATTGCGAGTTCTTGAGTAGATTTACTGGATTAGCGCGAAACATTCTCTTCACCGGCATCGTGAGAGGTCCTCAGGATAAAAATTTCGAAAAAAACATTGAAGCACAGCAATGAAAAGATATTCAATTTATGTTGATGTTCAGGTACCCATGGCAACCTGTCACATGCACAGTTGTAAATAGATAATCGTAAAAGTATTTTCTGATGATTAGAAATTGTGTATGGTAAATATGTTAACCACAGGCATTGAAGTATGTAAATGATGAGAATTATTCTTTGATGGTAAAGAGGTGACAATAATATACTAAACGAGGTATAATAAGCATAGACAAATGTGATGCAAGTCCCAGTCTTTGACGAGACATACATAGACCCGAGGTTACCTGTCACTACAAGTTTTTTTACAGAAATTTGTTTACAATGGAAACCTGAATTGAAACAATAAGGATGACTATGTTTATACTAAAAGAGGGGTAAACTAAGCCAAAAGAGGTATAATAAACATAGGGAAATATATTACGAGTCCCAGGTTTTAATGCAACATAACTAGACTTTAGGTTACCTGACACTACAGCAGAGTTATAAATAGAAGAGCACACAAAAATAAATTCTAAGATGTTTCGAATTATTTTATAGAAAAATTTGTTCATGCCTGCAACTAGGAGTTGTTTCAAGTAAGTGGAGGGAAGCCATAGTCGTGCCAATACACAAGGGTGGTTGCAGGTCAACTGTTGGTAACTATAGATCGGTCAGCCTGACCAGCAACGTCTCAAAAGTAATGGAAAAACTGCTGCGTGATAAAATCTGTCAGCATCTTTGTCGGCATTCTTTGTTGAGTGTAACTCAGCATGGATTTCTTAAGGGTAGATCCTCTCTGACTAACCTCCTTAGCTTTCTCAATACTGCCACTAAAAGGATGGATGAAGGGAAGCCTGTCGAGGCCCTCTACCTAGACTTCAGCAAGGCTTTCGATTCCGTAAATCACCGCCTTCTAGAGATTAAGCTTGCAGCCAAAGGCATACGGGGTAGTCTACTTGCTTGGATAAAGGTATTCCTTACAGGTAGGACATTCCGAGTGAGAGTAGGATCTACGCTGTCGAATCAAAGCGACGTGATCAGTGGTGTACCCCAAGGTTCGGTACTTGGTCCTCTTCTATTCCTGATTTTCATCGATGGCTTGTCCTCTGAATTGAAGTGCCCATGCTTCATTTTCGCGGATGATGTGAAATTCATCGGATCAACGGATGAAGATACCTTGATGCACGACCTTGAGCGGGTCATAAACTGGTCATACCAGTGGGATCTCCCACTGAACCTAAATAAGAGCCAACTCTTGTCAACACTGGTTGATAAGATTTCGGTCCAGGTGGCGGGGAATTCCCTCAGTGTTAACGCCACACAGTGTGTTAAGGATTTGGGTGTACTGGTTAGGGCTGACTTCAAATGGGAGGACCAATGTGCCGCTGCGGCTCAGCGTGCACGCAAGGTACTTTTTCGGCTGAAATCAGTGCTATCGAGCAGAAGACCCGATGTATTCCTGCCACTGTACAAGGCATTAGTTCGGCCGCATCTTGAATACTGTGTTCAGGCGTGGTGTCCTCACTACAAAAAGGACATCCTTCGACTTGAAAGTGTACAGCGCCTCGCAACTCGCATGATTGAAGGTCAGCGAGGGAAACCGTACGCTGTGCGCCTAATGTCTCTCGATCTTTTCTCCCTTAGGCGCCGTCGTTTAAGAGGTGACTTAATAGAAACCTTTAAGATCTTGAAGGGTTTGAGTGGCGTGCAAATGAACGACTTCTTTACCTTAAGTCCCGAGCTGGGCACCCGGGGCCACTCACTTAAAATTGCTAAGAAACGATGTCGGCTAGACTCCAGGAAACACTTTTTCAGCCTTAGGGTTGTTAACTTCTGGAACATTCTTCCAGAAGAACTTATATCCTGCAGTACCGTGTCTAGTTTTAAGCAGGGGTTGGACCGCAACTGGGGTAAGTTTTTTCCTGAATACTCTCCTTAATTGCTATACAAGCTTAGGTTTTTCATCTTTTAGCGTTATCCCGTAAATAAAGTGAGGGCTAGAGTTCTCTGTGTTTTTTTTATTTATTATACACAATGCTACTTCAGCTGACCTCTCACCGTGCTGGTGAAGAGAAACTGCTTTTTCTTTTTCCAGCATCGGCTATAACGCGGTGCTTCCTAAGTTCAACCCGGATAATCTCTCGGCTTCGCGATCGGCGAAGATTTCAAATAGACAAAAAGAATAAACGTTTTGGCAGTGGTGGGTGCTTCTCTGCAGCTTTCCACCGAAAGAAATTCTGGACGCTCGATTAGCTTGTTAGCCACATACTGTCCTGTGCAAACTGAACTGAACTGAACTGAACTGATAGGAACCTGAATTGAGACAATATGGATAACCTTTTAAATTGAAAGGGGGCTATAATACGCCTAAATAGGTACAATATATATAGGTAAATATACTACGAGTCCCAGGTTTTAATGCAGCATACCTAGACCCTGGGTAACCTGCAACTTTATAATACCATGTATTTCGGACATTATGAACATTTCTATGCGTGTGCTAATGTACAAAATACTTACAATTGGTTCAATAACCAGGAATAACATGACGAAATATACTGTCTACCGGAGTGTTTATTTTGAGAATTTTGCATAGCGATGGAGCAGTAAGAGATGCTACGTGTGCTTTAAATTTACCTGTAGATGTGCACATGCGAAGATGGTGTGGAAGAGAATTTCAAAGATGTGCATACCTAATTAAGAAGAAGTTATGTCGAACTTTAGTTAGAGTAAGGGGAATATGTGATAGCCTCATTCGGTTACGTCGTACATAACGATTGCAAACTTGGAAGCGCATTGTAGACATAAGCTTAACTTGGTGCTCTGTGATGATTCGGAAGAAAAGAAAAGATTAAGGCGTATTCTACGCAACCATAGCTGGTCTATGTCTAGTACTTGGATGAATTGTACTTGATAAGATGAATGATTAGAGTAAGCTAACATGATTTTGCTAATTATAATTTGAAGGCTTTCTAAGACTATACAGTCACGCCTAGCGATGTGAGAGTAGGCTATATTACACTAGTCAAGGAGCGGTAAAGCTATCATTTTATATAGACTTAGTATACTTTCACGAAGGATGAATTTTTAATTGATCAAACCAAAATTTTGTCTAGCTCTTGCGATGAGATATCTCAGTTGTTCGTTAAAATTAAGAGATGAAGAATATGTAAACCCTAGGTCTTTGATTTCGTTGGAGGACGAGAGTCTTGTATTGTTGCGAATGATACTACCAGGGGGTATTGAGCAGCGCATACCCATGAAATGCCTCTTCAGAGCTACGAATTCTAAACTCCATTGTGTGCCCTAACTTGAAAGAGTTGAGAGATCATCGTTGAGGCAGTCTATAGCTTGTGATATCTCTATGGCTAGAAAAGCTAAGACAAGTTTAATATCATCCGCAAAGATCTTTGAGTTTTTTTTAAATCTTACACATCATTAATATATATATATATATATATAAGAAAAAGGAGAGGACCTTACCCTGAATGACTCCACTTGGAATAGGTTGTGTTGCAAAGGATACGCCATTAACGGAAACGGAGAATGTACGATCAGAAAGATATGAACGTAACCAATTAAATAGGGGTCCGGAAATACCAAGTAATGATAACTTTCGGAGAAGAAAAGAATGATGAACCTTATCAAATGCATTGGTAATGTGTAAGAAAATTGTCAGTACAACTAATCCATGATCTATGAAGGCGGTTATATAGTCCAAATATTACAGCTGACAGGTTTTGTAAAACTTTGTCGCCAAAACCTTTCAGGATTTTGAAGGTTTATATTAGGTCACCCCGTAGACGCAAGCGCCGAAAGGAGAAGAGACTTAATTTTATATCGTAATTATAATGTTAATAATACTATATTCTTGGTAAATCGAGGAATGCAAAACATGATCAGGTTATTAATGTCTACAAAATGAATGGATGGTTAAAATGACCTTATCAAGCGGAATTTTTAAACATTAATCTGTTTAATAAAGGATGGTAAATTTGCACGATAAGAAAGTTAATTTTTTTCGCTCAATGTCACACAGTAATGAAGTTTTATCTAGCTGGCATCGAAATATGCGAATGGGGATGATGCGATTTATTCAAATGCAAGGATCGAAAAAGAAAAAAACAATTACGAAGGAAATGGTGCGCGTTAACCAACGACTTTAGTCCATACAGTACTCAACTCAGTTTGTTCCATTTAAAGAAACAGAACTTTAAAGTGCTCAATTGGAAACAGTCTATTTAGATAGCCAAACTATTTGGATCAAACTTGGACTTTCGTGCCGCTATTCTGTTCTATTTTAATCTTGGTGAAGGTCCTTGTGTTTCCGTTTCATATCTTCATTGTCTGTGCAATAATTGATAATGCCTAAAAAATCGAAACGTTGAACCCAACAGAGAAGCATGTTCATAGTGATGGCAATGACACTGTTGGTTCCGCCTCACGTAGCTCTTGTATATCGCTTTCAGGTACTCCTAATTTAGACCGTAAGCCAGAGCTGTCTATACGTGAACTCGAATTAGAGCAAGATCTAGTGATAGCCAAAGAAACGATAGCTCGCTTGTGCCGATGTAATGTCAACGACGATCAGGTGTCTGGTGTTTCTTTCGCTCGAACCGTTGATCGTTAGATTAAATCGGAAGTGGTCAAGGCGCCACACAGCGTCATTAACGATTCTGCTTTATTGCCAAGGGTGGAGTTATCGTCATTTGATGGAAATCCAGTGAAATACTCGAAGTTTATCAGGCAATTTGAATGCCATATAGAATCAAAAACTTGTGATTTTGGCCAGCTTTGATAATAATAATACTATTGAAGAAAATTCTATTTTATTGGACATCCAAGGCATGCAATACATGATCAGTTGATTAAAAATTTGAACAGCAAAAGAAAATAGAACAGCACAAGTGACCGAAGTGAGCGGGATTTTTAAACATTTCTTTCCGTTCAATGATGCAAATAAATATAAATTAGGTAAGAAAAATTCTAAATGTCTAATAACAATAAACTTTCATGTAAATTATGTCAAGATGGAAAGATGGGTAGAGCACTTCTCCTCCCTTTTCTACCGCATGCACTTGAAAATGTCGAACGGTTGCCGACCATTGAATATCTAGATACTCCTCCTACTCTTGATGAGCTCAATAAGGCAATCGACCGCTTAGCGAATGGGAAGGCCCCTGGTGACGACGGAATTCCACCTGAGCTCATCAAATGCGGTAGAGCAGCATTATTACAGCCTCTTCACCATTTGCTTTTTCAGTGCTGGCAGGAGGGGGTGTCCCACAAGAGATGTGTGACACAAAGATCATCACGCTATCTAAGAATACGGGTGACAGAGGCGACTGCAACAATTACAGAGGAATCTCCTTCCTGAATGTTTTAGGCAAATCGTTTGTTTAGGTCTTACAGATCCGGCTGCAAGTTTAAGCTGATAGAATTTACTCCGAATCTCAATGTGGCTTCCGTAAGGAAAGATCAACCGTTGACATGATCTTCTCCCTGAGACAACTTCGAGAAAAGTGTCGGAAACAGCGTATGCCATTATACGCTGCTTTTATTGATTTAACTAAGGCATTCGACTACGTCAGCAGGGAGGGTCTTTCCAAAATGCGTGATCTGATAGGCTGCCCCCCAAGGCTGCTGAGACTCGTTATTTCGTTCTACTCTGGCATGAAAGGCTCAGACCATTTTACCGGTTGCAGTTCAGAAGCATTTGAATTCCGCCGAGGCGTCAAACAAGGGTGTGTTCTTTCTCCCACGCTGTTCGGCATTTTCTTTGCTCTGCTTCTGAAGCACGCTTTTGAGACGAGAACAGAAGGCATTTATATACGCACGCGAAGTGATGGCAAGCTTTTTAACCTGAACCGTTTGAGAGCACAAACCAAAGTACGGGATGTGATAATCCGTGACCTGTTGTTTGCCGACGATGCAGCCTTTATTGCTCACTTCCAAGAGAACCTACAGTCGCCAATGGACTGTTTTTCGTCGGCATGCAAAGAATTTGGTCTAACAATCAGCATGAGCAATACCAAAGTCCTTGGTCGAGGGACTGTATCGCCACCAATCATCACTGTTGGAAACTGTCAGCTCGAACCAGAACATCATTTCACATATCTTGGTTCAACCATTGCGGTTAACCTCTCGCTAGACACGGAGATTGATAAGCGGATTGGCAGAGCAGCTGACATTTTGTCCCGATTGAACTCTCGTGTTTAAGGTAACCGCAAGCTGACTGTAAAGACAAAGATGATGGTATACAGCGCGTGCGTACTATATGCTTTACTATACGGCAGTGAAACATGGCCACCCACGCATGAGACGAACGGAAGCTGAATGCTTTCCATCTACGAAGCATCCGTCGTATCTTGAACATATCGTGTATGGACAAAGTGACTAACGCTGAAGTGCTTTCAAAAGCTGGTCTACAGAGCATGTTCACCCTATTACGTCAGCGCCGCCTGCGGTGGCTCCGTCATGTCTATAGAATGGAAAATGGTCGTATTCCGAAAGATCTACTCTACGGTGAGTTGCAATTAGGAAGTCGACCATTGGGCAGACCGCACTTGTGGTACAAAAATGTTTGCAAAAGAGATATGAAATCTCTTGACATTGACCCCACAAGCTGGGAAGAACTTGCTCTTCACCGCTCAGTTTGGTGGCATTGTGTAAAGCGTCGACTGCAAGCCGGGGAGGAGCAAATACAGCTCCTGGCTGCTGAACGCAGATCACGCCGCCGGCGTGCAACTGATGCAATACAACAGAGTTCTGACTATCGTTGCAAGCGCTGCGAGAGAGATTGTTCCTCCCGAATCGGACTGGTTAGTCATTCAAAAAGTTGCAAATCATGAAATTCATGCGATGTGATGTACATCCATGGTCGACATTGACCGACGGAGGCCAACATGTCTAGATTTACGAATGGCAATGATGCGAGAAAAAAATGGAGAACAGAAATGAAAGGTAATTATGGAAAATTTGGTGCAAATTGTAACGAAGTTGTCATAAAAAAAGATAAATAAATCATCTATGCATAAATTTACGTTTTCACGGAAAGGTTGGTTGAAAAGATTGAAAAGGGAACATAAATCCATCGGAATGAGAAAATCTAAGAAATTGTGAGGGATGAGAGACAGTGTGGTAAATAGCATGGGAGTAGAGCACGCAGTGTGATCTTGAAGAATTGTCGAAAAATCGAACCAAAATTTGTTCACCAGCCGGATTTTCGTTATCTGCCGGAAAGTGAATCGCATGCGGAACAAATCTCCGGCGGATAGATTTGAGCCAGTTCAGTGATGGTTCGTTATTCGAAGACACTGAAATGTAATGAAAGATATTTTTCACCAGCACGATGAGAGGTCATCAAAGTAAAATAGTACATCATTTAAAAAATAAAAAAGTACATTAAAAAACATAATCTTTTTCAGTTTGTACGTTTTTTATTTTGTTTTTTGGTGGATTTCATTATTTTGCACGTTTGGGTAAAAATGTGACATAGGCCTCATACGAAATAAAAGACAGTTATATACATAATGGTGTATAGAAAATGTCATGGGAGGAAATGTTTAGATTACTTAGTGTAAAAGCATGTCTAGTGTCTGGCAGCCTGACACTTTAGCCAAAGTTAACCAGGGGATATTACCAAAACCCATGACATACTAATACAAGAAAACTTCAAGTGTAATCAGAAATTAAGATGTGTAGCAAGGTATCTAGGGTCCGGTAACCTGACACTTGAATGGCCAGTTATCCAGAGATTACTATCAGACCTCATGATATACTAATATGTGGAGAAAGATGAGGAATTAGAGACCTTGGATCCCATGAGAGTATCAAATATCTAGAAAAGAGTTTATCTTAAGGATTTGGGATAGTGAGTAGACGGTAATTCTTTCTACAAGCGTTTTAAATTTTCCTATAGATGTGCACATACGAAAATGTAGAGGAAGAGAATTCCAATGTTGTGTATATCTAATTAAGAGGAAGGTACGTCTAACTTTAGCGCGAGACAAAGGGATATTCAACAGCCTTGTTTGATTGCGCAGATCATATCGAATATAATCGTGAAAGCGCATGCCAGACTGAAGCTTAACTCACTGCTGGGTAATGATTCGGAAGAAAAGAAGCAGATTCAGACGAATTTTGCGTAGCCATAGTGGTTCGACACAGCAAATTACACCTTTCAATATAGGACAAGGGGTTAGAATAGCCTAAAGTTATTTCGGGGAAAGTACGTTTAATTCTCTCTAGGAGAAAACAATCACGCCTACAAATGTGAGAATAGATGATATTACAAAAATCAAGAATTGATAGGACCTTCATCTTATACAGTGCTATTTAACACTCGCGTAGGAGGAATTCATGGTTAATTGAGCCACATAGCTGATGCGGCAGATCAACTCAGCATGGATGATCATAGAGTCACCTTTCATCACCTGACACAATTTCTTTGACGGTGTGCACGTGTCGCAAAGAGCGAATTTTGGCAGCTGCTTGAAACAACCAGCTAAAACACATAAAATCAATCGCCCCGTGTATACCCAAATGCGAGTAGTGGTTTACAAACCACTGACAAAAAAAAACATTTTCCTAACCAATAGTGATGTAAAGCCTAGCATAGTATGTTGCATTTTCCGATTACCTGGAAACAACTTTAAACACCGTTACCTTTATATTTATTGAACGATAAATTCCGCTGAAACAAATGACCTTGAACAAATTTTTTTTGCAAATGTACATCCCATAACCTGATTGTACAAAGCTTTTGGAAATTATTGATCATGTTTAACATGCCTTGGATTTCCAAAAATAAAATTTAAAAATTGTCCAGGCTTCTCATGAGTTGAAAAATTGTCCGAAATTTATTGAATCAAATGTCAAATCGCACTGGGAAATCGCTAAGCGCAATTCTGTTTCTGTTTTTTCTGCCTGCGACGGTCACATGGCGCTTTGTCATGTAACTATAAGCCGTGGTGCACTGCCGAAAATTGCGGTAAACGAAACCACACACTTCTACATTAAGATCGGGCTGCATAGAAACCGTCTACGAATATTCATTGCATCCATGCAGCAATCAGTGCCAATGTGTTCTTAGGTTCTGTATTCATCAATATCGATAATCCAACAGGGCTTATAAATGCTGTAGCCTTCTTGGATAGTGGTTCTGATACCACTATTATTCTCAAGGACTTCGTTGAACAGTACAAGATGCCTAAAAGTCCTGCGCAAGTTTCGTTGTCAACTTTTGGGGCATCAACGTAAAGTTTCTTGTTCCTGTGTAAACTTTGAAATACACTTGTTTGATGGCAGTTAAGTATCCATGTCGCAGAGGCCTACACAGTGGAAACTTTGCCGCATGTATCTCAATGTTCGATAATGGACTTTAGTAAACGCCCTGCATATTTGAAAGGCGCTGACTCAGATGTTAGTGACCAGCCTGTAACTGTGCTGATGAGTTGTGATGTTCCTGAAGCACATTGGGCGTTGGAAAAGCGGTTAGGAGACAAAGGTCGTCCATTTTCAACGAAAACTATGTTGGGGTAAATTTTGCAAGGACCGGCATGCCAAACCTCAGAGGATATCTTGTACTTTAATTCTTCTCTGGAGAAAAGGTTAATTGATGAATGTAAAAACCGTCTATACAATGCGAACTTCGCAGACATATCCGTCGATGGTAATGAACGATCGTGTGATGACAAAGAAGTCTTGTCTCTCGTAAGGCGATCAGAATTTATTGACTGTCATTTTCAAGTACCGCAACATTGGAAGTCTGATATAAGCAAATTCACCACGAATAATTTGAGAGCAAAAAGGCGCTTAAGCTACTTGCGGCGTCGATTTGAACGAGATAGTAATTTGTTTGAGAGTTACAACAAAGTAATGGCGCATCAGTCGGGGAGTGATAATATGGAACCCGTTCTGGATAATGCCAAGGAGAATAATGATCGGTATTTGCCTCACCATCCGTTTTTCAATCTTGAGAAACCGGAAAAATCTAAGAGTAGTGTTCGATCGTGCGGCCAAACACGATAGTGTGTGGTTGAGTGGTGTACTACTCTAGGGATCAAATCTACCGACAAAGTTAATCGAAGAATTGCTGTGTTCCCGATTACATGCCTTTGCTGCTGACTTCGAAGAGATGTTTTTACAAGTCAAAGTGCCAAACTATGACAGAAACGCACTTAAAATTCTCTGGTAAGAAGATAATGATATGCGCAGTTCCATTAAAAAGTTTAGGATTACAGTTCATCTATTTGGTACAACTTCGTCCGCTTTGGGTGAACTTGTCAAATCGTTAACTTTCGGGCTGATACGATGATCGTTTTGTATTATATTGCCAATCCAACTAGTCGCTTCTCAACGTTCGTAGCGAACCGCTTGACGTTAGTACGCGAATACACGATACCATGCCAGTGAAGGCATGCTGGTACCTGATCTAATGAGGTTGCTGCTATGGAATTTTATCGATTGGAATTTCGGGTAAACAACTCCAAATTTCTACTACAAAGCATCGATATGTGGCCTGAAGTTGGTAATCCACAGCGCACTGAGCATGCTGGATTTAGGCGTGCCAGTTGTAAAATAACTTCAATGGATTCACATGCAGGAATAGACATCATTCTTTGTTGGTTTCCTTGTTGGAAAGGAATTTACGCTCAATTATGTGGCTGGAAGGAACTCAAGATGACAAATGCCCGGAAGCTGGCGGCGCAAATAGGGCAAGCTCAAACTTCTTGAAGGACCATGAGCAAAGCTGGAGGCGTGGGGAGTCTAAGTTTGGCAAACGTTTTCTCTATAAAAAGCCACAGATGTCCAGTGTTAGCAATGTGATGAGGCGTGTGTGACTCGCCACTCAATAAACTCACTTGACTTTTGTCTTTGATAATTTGGTCAAGATCGGAGTAGTTGGGTAGGGAGGCGGCACAAATCAGTTAGTTTCATTCCGAAACTAGGATTAGAAGGAATTTGACGGGCGGTGTAAATGACGAAATTTTTGTGTAAAATTCGTTCCTATATTCTGTTTAAATAATTTGCTTCTTCTTAATTCTTAACAGTTTTTATCTTCAATTGTTTTTGTTAATACATTTTTGTCCTATCTACTTGTACATCACCTTCCGTTTTATTGAAAAATTCATATTGATTGGCTGCCATCCAATTTCAAGTCTTTTGCGCGTGGTATTTGGAGAAAACAGAGACAAATTTTTCACCATTTTATTGGTAAATTTATCCTTTGGCATTATTAATTTGGCAATCTATCTTCTCAGCATTGGCTTAATTTATTGTTTGTCATTTGGAAAATTTGAGCACTTTTAGCTTACGTCATTTGTAAAACCCGGTAAAATTGAGGTTTGTCCGTTGTTGTTGTTGTAAATTACTATTGTTAATACACTCAAATCTCAGTACTATGCCACCCGTTGGGATCGAGCAAGAGTGGCATAGTAGCGAGAGTGGCATAGTAACGAGGTTTTGTAAAAATGGCTTTATTTTCTCAAGTCCATCATTTATTTGCTCAATCGATCAGTCCAAAGCTCTCAGAAATCGTCGGCTGACGCATCTTCTTTCGTCGGATCTCGTTCATCTCGTTGTCTAGCTTATCACACGCTTGCATCAGTCTCGTCCAGGTTGAGGACTTCATCTGCAGAGAACTGCCTGAGTAAGGGCCGGAGAACCTGCTGCTGCCAATCATTAAGGGATTGGGAATCCACCGCTCCAACTTCGCCCTGCACTGTCTTGAACGTGACGCCATTGCGCTTCTTGAAACTGTCTAACCAACCAACTGCGTCAGCTTCATGCGCTTGGATGGAACTCCAGCTCTGATTGCAGCTTCAATTGCATCCTTCTTGCTGAGAATGCCCTTCACGGTGGTTCTCTTGAATTCGATGCCCCATTTATTGCTAATCTTACTCGCCAACTTGGACTGATTCGGCTTCTTCTTCGCAGCATCGATGATCTCGAGCTTCTACTTCAGCGTAAAGTCGGTTCGCTTGCGTTTCTAAGCTGACATTATGGGCTGAATAGTTTGAAAAATAACGATGTCACTGTTGTGAGTGTCTGTTTGTGCGCTCGCTTTCGTGGGTCTACCTATCGATACTTGAAGCAAGAGTAGGAAATAGGTTTGTCGTTGTGCGTGAGGTGATTGGCTTGTTGTAGCTGGCGTCAGGGTGAAACATCGCGTGTTTGACATTGAAACCGGCTGACTATATGCGTAAAATGAGCAAAAATGCACTTTTAAATAGTCACAGAATTATGGCATAGTAACGAGAGTAGGGAGTGGCATAGTAAATTTATTTTGTATTGAATTTTGTCGGGGCTGAGCAAAAGTGGCATAGTAGCGAGAGTGGCATAGTAACGAGGTGGCATAGTACCGAGATTTGAGTGTAGTACCGTAGTATATCCGAATCGTTGTTTTGAATTTGTCGGAATAATAAACGGGTGGTCTACGCGTTAACTAACGACTTTAGTTGATACAGCTACAGGTAAAACTTGTGGATGCTTGTCAATATATAGGAGCAACCGTTAGAGACTGCTAATAGACCAACAAGATCCAATTAAACGTGCTGAAAGCGCTCGGTAACATATGGAAATATACCAAGCAAACTGATGGTGTGACGTTGAACTTTGCTCTGTTGAAATCGGAGGCAACTCTTGGTCCACAGTTGAATGTCCTTATGCATGTCAGACCGAGAATAACGAGAGCTAATCAGCTTTCGTCTAGTTTTTACTCCGAAATGTGATGAACCATGTAAATGCTCGAAAACTGTACGTCTCGAATCTTGAGGGACTATTGGACGGTCTTTACCATTAGACATGTCACAAACCAGATAAGATTTGGAATTAGGTATCGGAATACGGCGGATTTTACCCGATTGTGAAGTTATGTACCGATTTATTACACGGTCATTTTGCTGCGAACTTGCTAAATGTTAGAAGTCGATTCCAACAGTTCGATAGGACTTTACTGAATCCGAGAGAAAGTATCCTCAACTGTCTGACGAGCCGCAAAAATATCGAATTTCGCTCGTGAATTGTGAGATATAATCCAGCTGACGTATTTCTCGAGGCGAATATCGATCGAATGGTCCAGAAAGAGCGAACGTTAAGTGTATGTGATTGGTTCATACTGTGAAATTACGGCCTTAAGTAAAATGTCTTATGACATAATACATAGCCACTAACTCACGACCGAACGTACTGTATCAAGTTTGAGCTGGCTAAAGACGAAGAGGAAAGAAAGTGATTGGTTTGGTGTTATAGACTACTTCTTGTTGAAGGACTGCCACGACTGCTTCTTGTAATGCGTCTATAGCGAGAGACAACCGTGCTATGAGGTTCGTTGATAGGTAAGTCAATAAATTAATTTTGTTTAGAGCAGATTTAGGTTGCTTGAATGATCTGACGGCTTCGTCATTAATTTGAAATTCACGTTTTTTCCCATGTAAAAATCAGACAATAGTTATGAAATCATAACAAATTGTGGAATAAAGCGATTATATTAGTTGACCGAACCCAAGAGACCTCTGACTTGACGGATAGTGCTGGGACATGGATACTCTTGGATAGCTGATAGTTTTTGAAGTAACGATTTCATACCGGAACTATTAATTCGGCGTCGAAGAATTTCGACAGAACTTATACCAAACAGACATTTATCGTGATAAACCACAATGCCGTAGTAGGATAGACGTTGAAATACTTCACGGTGTTCAAGTTGTTCAGTATGATTTGTGATTGCGATTAGGACATAGTCAATTTACACGTAGACGAAAGATAGACCGAGGAATACTTGGTCCATGAATCTCTGGAAAGTTTGTGCAGCATTTCGTAAGCCGAATGGCATCCTGAAAAATTCGAGAAGACCGAATGGAGTGGTGATTGCAGTTTTGGGAATATCTTTCTCAGCTAAGAGGATTTGATGCTATCAATCCAACTTCGAGAATACAGATTTTCTGTGAAGAGAGTGCAAATTCATATATGTGCGGAATAGGATGTTTATCTGGGATCCTTACACGATTTGAAGCACGATAATCGCCACATGGACGCCAGGCGTCCGGTTTGTTCCTTTCGACCATGTGAAGAAGTGTGGCCCAATGTAAATATGATGGACGGATTATTCCGAGTTCCATCATATGCTCGAATTCTCGTTCGGCAGCTTCAAGTTTGTTAGACGCCATTCTGCGTGGTTAGCTGAAAATCGGCGGCTCACGGGTTTAAGTATAGTGTTTGATATCATGCTTCACAGAGGTGTCGTGTGTACAGGGAAACGGTATTCGGTGTAGTATCTGGAATTAGGACTCCACTAGTTTGTATGGGTTTATTACACAAATTGCCGATGGCGTTAATCTTTGTGACATTGTCAATGAGATTTCGTGTACTCTCGTTGAATGAAAGATTAAAGTGTGGGAGGAAATCGGCTCCCAGGATAGATGTTTTGATGTCGGCAACAGTAAAAATCCATCGAAAGTTACGTCGCAAACCGAGGTTGATGAAGAGCGATCGTTGGCCATATGTGGTTATCCGAGTACCGTTCGCCGCTTGTAGGGTCAATGAAGCTTGGTTTCTGCGTTCTGAGTTTGTGGGTGGGATGACGCTCAGTTCGGCTCCCGTGTCAATCAGGAAACGCATCTTTGTTGAAACATCAGTGACGGAGAATAAGCGCTTGGTGTTATTGCTAGACAGAGTTGCCGCTTCTATTGCCTGGATTTGTGGTTCCCCTGATTGTGGTTTTGTGTTTGGAAGGTGCATGCGGTTCTTTCCATTAGGATAACGGCTTTGACTTCTGTTTAAGTGCTGTTTGTGTAAAGTGACATCGCTAATTTATGATTTTAAATGAGATATATCCTTATTCAAATCTGCGCTGGAAAGCACAAGTTGTGGGTGGTCTGACTGTGCAAATTGATATGTTACTATAGATGTCATAGACTTCATCTGCAACTTGAGCAAGTTTGTCTAAGTTACTGTCGTTTTTTATGATAACTAGAACTTTGAGAAAATCGTTCGGCAAATTCTGGAACCAAATATGTAGTAGTATTCGTTCGTCAACCTTCTATGTCCTCTGTAACTATAACAAATGACGTAAGTGTTGTGAAGGCGTTCGATATCCTAGCTCAGAGCTGGAAAATATTTTTCGCAAGTTTTGTCCATCTGTGAAACTAATTCGAGAAATAATCGCAGATTTAAGCTTATCGTAAGTATCTGTAGCAGGTTGATCATAAATTAAATCAGCACCTTCTCTGGAAATATAGGTTGGAGGCATTCCAACAAAGCGGTGTGCATTGCGTTTGAACACGGTATTACTCGAATAGAGCTTCAATTTTTGTAAACCAGAGACGTATCTGTCGTGTAGAAGTCAGGTAATGTGAATTCATCGATAAAATATTCTTCCTTCATCTCTTCGTTATTTGTAATATGGTTTATGGGGCGAATCGAATTGAATGCGTGTTCAAGATCACCAATTTTTAGTGGATAATGAGGAATGGATTCTGAGGCAGCGTGCATTCCAGTTATATCCACATACAATTTTGACTCCGAAACAACTACATAAGAACGACGAACACGCGTAGACAAAAAGTATATTATTATTAATTAGTGAGTTGATTATGTATTAATGGTATTCAACAGGTGAATATCGTCCACCGACTTCACGAACTGAAAATCGGTGAAATGTGAATGATAACGATAAAAAGAAATCGATAAATAAATATGGCGTTATGGGCAATCGGAACAAAACGACAACGTCTAAGTTAATAAATCAAGATGATGCAAAATATAAGACTGTACAAATTACTATAGAACGAAGCCCTGAGTTTTTTTATAAAGAACAGAAGGAGTTCAGAAACAAAACAAATTTACCGTTGAAATTCTATGGAAAATACTTTCTGACAACATGAAATATTTTATTTAGGATGGTATCATTTTCGCTTTGATCGTAACGTAATTCAAGCATTTTTATTAATTCAAAAGCATATTCTAACAATGACCTACAAATTCAATCAATTATGATTTCTGACATTGTTTCCGATGGACTGAGCAAACAAAAATTGGAGTATATATTCGCATCCCATGTAGAAGTGAAGGATACGAAAGAATATAAATTTAATTTCGTTTTAAAAAAACGGAATTATGATTCTACATTCAATGAATGGTTTTCTGATCATCATATTCATTCAAAACATTGGTCATATGTTGGCATCAGTGCTTCGTAATCAGGAAAATTTTTCAGATAAAAGTTCTAACGTAAAAGAAGTCACGCAGCATTTTGAAATAATAGTGGATGCTGGTTGGTTCTATATGTTAACATTTTAACGATCACTTCACAGGTAGCAGTGGATCAAGAATGTTCGTGTATAGTTGGGCAGAAGGGTTGACCGACGCAAATGGTTTACTGAAACTAGAAATATACGAAAATCCAAAAGGATATCAAATTGTCAAGAAAGTTACCCCAGGGATATCTGAGTTGATAAACAATCTTGGTCACGTCGAAACATATATATCAGAGTTACTAGATTTCGCAAAATCAAAAATCCCCGCCACGAGTCATCAAAATACACCGGTTTACATTTTTGCTACAGCTGGCATGAGATTGCTAACTTTGAGGTAAGATACCGTTTGTAAAAATGTTTCTGCGATAGTGAACAAGAAGAAATATGGAGCCGTGTTCGGAATGTCATTAAACATAAATACGATTTCAAATTTTCTGATAACAATGCGAGAACAATAAGCGGCCAGGAAGAAGCACTTTTTGGCTGGGTTGCAGTGAATTGTATACTCGAACGTTTTGGATACAATGGCAATGGTTAGTCAACAAATCACAACATTTTCTTCCTTTTTATTATGTACTATCGTGTTCTGTGGATCAAACTCTAACAACTCATTTGATTTTTTTGTGAGATTTGATAAGAAGGTAATTCGTATGACATAAAAGCGCAAGCCTTATTCAGGCAAATTTCTCAAACGATCTATTGAAATGACATGAAAAGATGATCGAATTATCTTAAGAAACTCCTGTCTAAATATCATGGAATTTTTCATAATACTAAATGATTTGGAATAAAAACGTATATATAATGTAACAAAAAGCAATTATTTTATTACAATTTTAGTCTAGTTATTGAAATTACGAAGGATTTATGCAAGTCAGGGAAACTTTTTTCGATTCTAATCCCGGCTTATATTTTAAGATGTATGAAATAATTTTAACATCAATTTTGACCGCAACACGCGATATTTCATTCAGCTGGTCTATCAAGTTAGAATTTTTTCATATTCAAGCAATGTTTTATTTTGTAATGGCATTTCAAAGAACATAAATGTGAGATTATTGAAAATATTGATTTCATCACCATGATCACCGTTGTCGTTTCATTAAAAAGCGTATTCTTTATTTCCACCGTGTCAAACTTTTGACAGCATTAGTTTGAGCGGAAATTACGAAGTCAACTAACATAAATATATTTAATTGTTTTTTAATATCTGGTCGTTGGTTTTATAATGCACTATTTCTGAGTGTTCTGGTTCAAAAATGTAGGGGAACCCAAAACTTCCAATTGCCGAACATATTTCAGGCCAAAATATTAGACTCGATTTGTAAATGTCTAATAACGCGTTAAGAAAAATTGGAAAAGATCATAGTTAGCACTGAATTGGGCTAAGTGTTGTATTGCTAACAGGAATCATGAAAGCTTACTCCACTTGCAGCAAAGCTTGTTTGCTAGTTTAGGTAGCAAAAAGTACATTTTCAACCACAGTGTCAAAACATTTGAAATATAATTCAATACTAGTTGCCATCAAGTATTTGGACTTTATTTGAGAAGTGCATGCTCAAAAGCAGATGATTAATCAAAATTATGTTGAACAAAGTTGCAGCAACATTGTATGCAATTCGGACGGGCGAATGTTTTGTTCCCAGGTTTATAACAGGTACAGAGGGTTATTTTGATAATAAAAGCAACGCTTAAGTAGCAGTACAACGTGCAAAATCATAGCACTTTAAATAAAACCTGCGGAAGAAACCAATAGTATTATTAATTTAGAAAAAATGTATTATTTCACTAGCAAATCATAAACTTTGGTTGAGTATCCTTAAATAATACGTATTCTTCTATAGAATTAAGCTTCACCCAAATCCTTCTCTCCACAAGACATTTTCCTGTAGTTTTCTGTTAACTCATGTGCATCAAATTTATCATCTTCAGAAATATATCTATATGAGTCCACGATACGTACATCATATCAGACAAAAATATATATTATCATCGAATAAAAGAAGTTGATTAAAAATTGATGGAGATGTAAAAAGACATACATTTAGTTGACAAAGTATCCAAGAGTATGCAAAATTAGTAATTTAAATATTATTTGCTTATGATAACGTGTCCTTAGCTATGCCGAAAGCATTAAGTTTCTTAAGATTTAATTTCATAGAACATTTGATATAAAACTGCCTCATTGTTCTGTACATGTGGTAAATCTATTAAATTGACAGAATTTAAGTTTTTTGGCAATACTGGTTTGATAGAATGGATTATGTCATTACGTAATAAAGTTTTCACAATTCATCAATGGCAGTATCAAAGTTCGTACATCAGCCGAAACGCTAATTATACTATTCCGCGAAAAAGTATCAGTGGCAAAATCATTTCGATTTAGGAAGAATTAAAAAATGATTGTCCGAATTCACAGTCACAAACAATAGCTGAACAAATTCACTACTTGTCATTCTAACATAGTAGTCTACCAAAATTCATGAATCACTTGTACGTTCCAATAAAATTGATTTTCAAAAAAGGACTCAATTAAAAGAAATTCAGTTTTCTAGAGTCATGCCTAAAAATGTTTGTAAATATTTACCCCACTATTAATAAAATATAATCATCTGCATCATATTAAACTGTGCAATTTATTCTCTGTGCAGCTATTAGTGGCTTTATCTCTGAAACCATGTCAAACAGGGTAATCAGGACAGATTTGTGGTTTAATCCGAAACCCTTGGGTATATTCCCTGAAAATAGGAATGGTGTAGAATATCATCACACTTAATTAACTCAGCAAAGCGGGTGAAATATGTACGTTTTCTATTAAGCTACTAATGGTTTAGCTTTTTGATGATACATGTCACCAGATGTTTACAAAATACTAATTGTGATGGCTTATTAACGTGTTAACGAGATCACGTCATATCCGCCATTTTGTTATGTTCTATACAAAGCTTGAAATTTGTCTCGCCGAATTGGGGAATGATGAGACTTACACCATTGGCGTGAAAAATACGAAATCGTACGATTCACTTTCAGTAATCGAAAAAATAATACTGGTTTTATGGATGACAAGTCTTTGATTTTCAGTTTGAAAAATAAGTGTGAATAGAGAATACAATCATGGCTGAATTACTCCTCGACATCAGAAGCTGCACAAATGTCTGTTACAAAAATTGATGAAACAATATGTTCTATGGTTAATGTAATTTTTGAATGTTTGAAACTGTTAATTTTCAACTTGTGTCATTCATATTACTTCTAGCAAATCGTGTGATATGCTTTTGGAGGTTTAGTGCCATGGAGCTACAATATTTGAGCTAAATAAATTGGCAACGTAAGAATGTAACACACCGTTATAATTACTTTCCTGAATACCAATGTTTTTCATATCTCCCAAAATCGGGAATAAACTGCATATTATTATTTATCCACAGAAGGCAAACAAATTTCCACGTATGGGATGCTTGACATGGGCGGAGCGAGTATGCAGATTTCATTCGAGGATAAATCAAATAAGCCTATCCCCGCAGACTTGTATCGGCAATTCGTACTACGAACATCAAAACCTCAACGTGAGCTGCACTACAAGATCTATTTGCATAGCTACTTGAGTTACGGAGCCAATGAGATGCGAAATCGGTAGGTTAACGTTTCTTGTGTATTTTCGTTTCACGATTGCTCAAACGTTTTGCTCATCTAATATCTGTTCGCAATCGATGAACGTTCATTGCACGAGCAAATCATAAATTGGAGTTGCTATTTGAAAATAGAAGCGAGTGAAAAACCTACCTTGCGGAACAATTATCCATTCCTAATAACTGATTAAACCGGAAGACTTTAATAATGCTATTCAATATTTGTTTCAGAGTTAAACGTGTATTAACCACTTCTTTGCTTTTCCATGGTCTTAGACTAAGATAAAATAATGTTCGAAGCAGTGCAAACAACGAGAAACTGGTGTGAGGTGTGTGTAGATGTAACATGCACTATGAGAAATTCACTGAAGCTCACGAGGCAATCGCATCACGCAATTGCATTGCGTTCACAAGTTTTACCAAGCTGTTATTTTTATCTTATCCGCCCGTAGTTTCAAATTTTGAACCTCCTTTACCATTTTCATAATGTTTCGAAGCATGTGGATCCTGAAAATAATGTCCTCATCTGATGAGTGCAAACATATAAAAACCTTGTATGATGTGTTGCATTATATAGGTTCAAATACTGGTATCTGTATTTTTTAAGAAATATCACAGTACAAAATTAATAAGCAAACTTATTTTATTTTCCATTTTAGTTTGTATCAAAATGATGATAGAAGTTTTCAAAGTATTCGATCCATTGCCTGCTGTTACAATCGGATCTATAATATTTCTTTCTAATGATATTCTGCTCTCAATTAATTGCATATCGCAATAAGTCTTAGTATGAGCGACATTAAATTGCTAGCACCCGAGACGTACATTTATTTACGAACTTCAAACGTGTCCCCTTTCAGCTACGAGCGCTACTTGTTGTACGAAGCACTCAAGAACGGTAATCCACAAAATCCTTTAATGCTCAAAGTGAGTAATATTTTGAAGAAAAAAGCTCATTTGCATGTATTTTTATCACACACATCTAACTACTTGTTTCGTGCTGTTTGCGCTCATCAGGTAAGGACAGTATGTTCAGAATTCACATACCTTGAAGTAGTAGCATACAAGCGCAATTTGAGTTCTATTCTGTTACTATTGGGGTCATTTAGATCCACTATACGCTAGCATTTAGATTTTTATCATCCCATATGCAGCTTAGGAAAAGATGATTTACTACTAGACACAAACAGGCTTTCTGATTAAATCATTTTGGATTTAAATATGAGTATGTAACTGAAAGGTTCCAAAGTTGTCACTATCGGGGCGGTTTTGGGGATAAGCTCCCAATTCTAAAATGCTATAATGGCGCGAGTCTCATATAGCTTCTGACAACCAACCCCAGCTCCTGGCCTGCACGCATGGTCCTGTGTGACCCGGCGTAACTGCCTATACTGACAAGAGAAAGGGCGAAGGCCCCCAACGTGGATAATCAAATAAATTCAATGTTTTGATTTGTTCATTTTATGGGTTTCGTCTGAGTCCGGTGAAAGTTTGGTAGCTCGCAACATATTTTTCAAGCCATGGTGACTATGCTTGAACTGCATATGCCATCGTTGGTCTGATGTACGTATTTATAAGGAGAAGGTTAGTAAGGGAAGAGTATCCCTTTCTAAAACCGTTTTGCGCTCACGAAATCTTCAATCTGACGGAGACCAGAATCCTGAACTCGGTAGTTGTGTGTATTCGCGGACTATATGAGTAATACGATAATTTAATCAAGCTTTCCGTCCTAGTAATTGAATGTTTTGAATTGAACTGTGATGACTTAGGATAAAATAGAAATTTAAATTCAGCTATAATGATTGCGTACGCTCATCGATTTCCTCGAGTTTACTGCGTTTAAAAATCTTTATTGTGTTGCACTTACGCCAGATTTTTCTTTAATCTGAAGTGATTGTTGATTGGGTTTTGAAAACGAACCAACAAGTTCGTACGCAGACTCTGTGAGTGAGTTGTTTTCATGTGTTCACGCATTATCCAGAGTTATACTGCTCACAGCCCCAAAACTACATTCCACTACAAGTTTAAAATTGTTCGCCCTCTTCAAATCTGTTAGTTTTTAACTCGCCGTGATTTAGTCTAACAACTTCTACAAAATATTGGCTGCAACTACTACACGAGATGCAAAATGTTATATCTAACCAGAATTCATATGTCAATTCAACTAAGTGCTTTTAAAGATATAAGGTTTAACGTATCCATTAATAAATCGTTCATTTTAACCTATTACGTTCTGTAAACTAAACTTGCGCGAAATGTATTCGGCGTCGACCTTTGATGGCTTTCACTCGAAGGTTAATGCAGTTATCCCATGCATCACTATCCTACCTGCTACATTTCCTCCATTAGTTTGCAAAAAAGGCATTAAATAATTTGGTCATTTCAGCATTATTAAGCTATGGTTGGACAGCACTATCGCACACACATAAAATGATAAAACGTGTTTATTTCAGACGGTTTGTTCCCACTCGATGGTCGTTTTTGTGTAATAATTGATTGTGTGAAAGTTTTTTGGAAACGCAGGATCACCCGTTTCTTAAAAATAATTACAATATAAAGATATGTTGTTTTTCTGGTTGCTTCGAGATCTGCATATTACCCTACGACATCTTGCACTTTATAGAATTTTCTGATTGCCTTTTCAGACATTTCAATGTGCGATTTAGAATGAAAGTAAAACCATTACAGATTTCGTAAGCCATCGCTCAATTCGCTTTCTTGGAGCTTCTGTCCGCGGTCGTTGTGGTTTGTGAAGGACTCACAAACAGAAAGGCGGGTCATTTCTTCATGTTTACATAGATCGAGGACTCAGCGCATCGATTTCTTATTCTTTCTAACTTCTTCATAAATGGGAACCATACTAAGTACAGTCACCGCAGTTCTTATAGATAGTGACGAATACAATAGACAATCTTGT
>JACCGJ010000527.1:0-18202 GCA_013407085.1 Atriophallophorus winterbourni | reverse complement strand
ATCCGATGGAAAGTTAAAAATAAATGCTATATACGATTGCTCACCAGTTTTGGCCAGAATTGCCAGAATTGGCACTCCGCGGCTGGTTTGTGGCTGTTTTCCGTCATCAGATGGAGACAACAAGATAAGATTTAGCGATCAACAAAACTATTTGGGACCCTAAAATTGATTGTTGATTGGGTTTTGAAAACGAACCAACAAGTTCGTACGCAGAATCTGTGAGTGAGTTGTTTTCATGTGTTTACGCATTATCCAGAGTTATACTGCTCACAGCCCCACAACTACATTCCACTACAAGTTTTAAATTGTTCGCCCTCTTCAAATCTGTTAGTTTTTAACTCGCCGTGATTTAGTCTAACAACTTCTACAAAATATTGGCTGCAACTACTACACGAGATGCAAAATGTTATATCTAACCAGAATTCATATGTCAATTCAACTAAGTGCTTTTAAAGATACAAGGTTTAACGTATCCATTAATAAATCGTTCATTTTATCCCATTACGTTCTGTAAACTGAACTTGCGCGAAATGTAATCGGCGTCGACTTTGATGACTTTCACTTGAAGGTTAATGCAGTTATCCCATGCATCACTATCCTTCCTGCTACATTTTCCGCCATTAGTTTGCGAAAACGCATTAAATAATTTGGTCATTTCAGCATTATTAAGCTCTGGTTGAACAACCGTAACGTACACACGTAAAATTATAAAACGTATTTATTTCAGACGGCTTGCTTCCACTCGATAGTACTAATTGATTGCGGGAAAGTTGCTTAGAAACACAGGATCACCCGTTTATTAAAAAATATTTACAATAGATTAATAAGTTGTTTTGATTGCTGCTTCGAGATCTGCATATTACCCTTCGACATCTTGCACTTTATAGAATTTTCTAGTTGCCTTCTCAGACTGTTCAGTGTGCGGTTTTATATAAGCCATCGCTCAATGCGCTTTCTTGTAGCTGCTGTCCGCGGTTGTTGCGGTTTGTAAAGGACTCACAAACAGGAAAGCGGATCATTTCTTTATGTTAACATAGATCGAGGACTCAACGCATCGATTTCTCATTCTTTCTAACGTCTTCATACATGGCAACCAAACTAAGTACAGTCACCGCAGTTCTTATAGATAGTGACGAATACAATAGACAATCTTGTGTGTTTCGTACGGTGATTATGTATTCTTCATAGATTGAGGAACTATTTTTTGTCGTTCTGCGATAAAACACCAATCATTCGAGATGGGTCTTAAGATCCATAGTCTGGTTCATATTTGGCGTTATTCAAAAACCTTTCAGAAGCTTGAATCAAAAAGGATAAATTCGCCATAGGAAAAATTCTAAAGAATTGGCAAGCTGTGGTTTGAAGATCGTACATCAATGGCGCGTTCAATCCTTTAATTATAATCTCGTGGGAACTAACCTTACGTTTGATTTCTGAGATGAAGATAAGATAACTTAAAGATGAGATCAATACGAGTGGAAAATATAGTGTTTGTGTTTGTGCTTATTGAGTAATATGATTATCATTTTAACTGATCGTTACAAATAAAGTTGCCAATATTCATGTACCTTTGCTTTTTCATTATTTGCCATTACGAAGGACAACTGCTTGTTAGCTGGTTTGGCAACAACCACTAAGGAAATCGTTCCACGCGGCCCCAACGACTTCAAACCTCCTGGAGCAACAGAGAAGAAATACCAAGTTCAATTCGAGGTGAGGATTATGAGAATAATTAGTTTTGATGTATAAAGAGCGCACAGATAGACACCATTATTCAACGCAAATCGAAATTGATAGGAAACTTTGCGATATATTCAAAGCAACTAGCAGATGAGAATCAATATTTATGTGCTCATTGGGAGAAAAAATGTTGAATGATATTCGGTTCAAACAATCGTTTATAAAGGAAGTCAAAACAACACAAAAAATATCACAACTTAAAGAATTGAAATCATGTTCTGAGTTGGTGAGCTTCATATGTTGAATCGATAATTAACAGTTAAGTGCCCAAACTTTTTGCAATTTACCACACAGTCCATCGTGGTTCAATTTACTATACTTGACTCGTTAGTGCATAGATGTAGCTAGGTTGACGTCCATTCATAACGTCACATCAACGTATGTTCATGTCAAAATCTCAACAATAGATAGTAGAACCTCGAAGTCCCTGTTAGGTTTGATGCGTAAACCCAGCATCTCTAGTGAGGAAGATGACAAACTCATGCAGCTACGCGTGTGACAAAACGCAACACGCTAACGAAAAACTTTTTTATCCATACACATCGCACGCTCGGTCATGTTTCTTAGCTCGTCAATTAGAAATAATACTATTTAGGGAAGCTGTATTAAGTCTATATAAAATTATGGGTTTTGAGGCGCGTTTAATGAGTTCAGTAAGTTAATGTTCGAAGCGATGCCTTTTAACATCAAGCAGCGCACATCAGGTTTAGCTTTGGTGGACGAGACGTTTAGCCAACCCATGAAAAACGTTCAATCAGATGTGCTCCGTAGACAGCAGCCGTTGAATAATACAGTTGCTGATATAAGTCATCCGAATGGTTGACTACACTTTTTCCGTGTCTAAGATTTTAATAATTAGAAAACTCGATTAGTGCGTATGCATGAATTTTTTGCCGCTAAATTAATTTTCATGTCCAAGTGTACCTACCACATTTGTGATAAAACAATTTTTTGCAGGGTGCGGGCAATTATGACCTTTGCTCGAAAAGCATGCAACCACTTTTCGACAAACAAGCAAATTGTGGAGGTTTGCCATGCGCTGTGGGTGACGTGGGCCAACCACCGATCGATTTCAAATCGGCAGAGTTCTATGGATTGACCGAATTTTCCTACTCCTTTGAAGATCTACTCAAGGGCCCAATTTACGATCACAAACAAGTATCCACGAACACCAAGGTGATGATGAGTTGTATTGGGGTTTATCTTGGTTAAAACGTGTATTTAAATTAGCTATCCGGTTACCCATCGGCTATAATTCATACAATGGCATGAGTTTCATTTTCAACTCAAACCAATTTTCCTCGAACAATATAAGAGTGTTTCTAATGATGCAGAAGCATAATGGTGTATAGAGAATGAAACACATCATCAACTCACGCCAGCTCTAGCACGAGAGATTACGCAGGACGGGTATCTGTGTTTTTATTCAAGAAGGTCACCAAATCCAAGATCATACAAGATAGAACAAGGCTCAAGCAACCTAATCTTACTGTGTTCAAATGATGACAGCAAAAACCGTTGCTAGTTGTATGTGTGATGGGTATTAGCGACAAAATACATCACTCCATCAATCACTTCAAACTCCGTGGTCAAAACGAAAACTAAGCGAGTGAATTTAAAGCATTTTTCGACATGTTGGTTCTTGGCAGATGACATTTCTCACAGAAGGTTTCGTTCTGTGTCGATGTTTTTGTGTTCAATATTTCGTGAGAAAAAGCCTAGTCAAATAACGATTTCACACACGATGACCGTTTAACCATAATTTTAGCTTTACCCATGCGAAGAATGCATCCGGACCTTAGTCGGAAAAATTACCAACCACAATTCAGCACCATTTCCAACAGTTGCAATCACATCCCATGTACCACTGATACGCACGACACGATAAGGAATTAAAAATACACCCAAGCAAGGTTATCACAACGAGGAGTAACCGTAACCCAAGCATAGATGAGTGCAGTGCTCGCTGATAGTGAACTAGGTTATCCCTCCCGCAATTTATCGAAATTACTCCACGAATTACAGTCGTGGTTTTGTAACGTGGCTTTAATCTGTGCTGTCTTGAAATGTTTACAGGCCAGAGTTGAGGATCGCGGGGGGTCTCTAAACGTGAGCGTATTCAAACAAATCCACGTTTCGTAGATACTCCACATTTACCACAACGGGAAATTGCAGCAGAATCACAAAAACCATCGTGCCCGTTGAGGTAATTATCAGATGGTGTGCATGGCGTTACGACGCACGCAGAGTAATTCCAAATAATAAAAGCCGAGTGACGGGAGTTATTTATGTGCGGGTTGTAACTCACCGTATTGGATTACAAATTATATTCTTGAGTTTTGGTTCACTGTTGAAAATTCACTGCTGAAGTTTGTTCAACACTCAGAACAATTGATTGGACGATAGAAAAGGTGACTTAAATTACCCTGAGCAACTCACTTGCTTCCATCATCGTTTTATTTTTCGTTACTTTTAGTACCTTACATGAGACATTGACGGTAACAGATTTGGGTTTCATCTGAATTCAACACTCAACCTTCTCGTTGCGATAAACGCTGCTGCTATATCATTTATTGTCTGTTCTCATTGCACATTCGAAACTGAAACGATTATTTGTGTATTTATCTGAAATGGCGGTAAAAATAAGCTTTGACTTTTACCAAATTAGAGCTGATTACGTTAATCGACATATGTGCTAACCGCTTCGATATTCGTTTTGACTACATGTTGTAATTTGTGTGCTGGAAGATCGAATAATATGCTCACCGATGAGGCAAGATTTTTCTCATCTACATCCCCGATCCATATGGTTGAACCAAGAATATCGTTTGTGAATGAAGAGGGTCTGAGCAATTTTCCTTGCGTTTTCCTAGCTAAGGTCCGTATTTGACGCAGTTAACTTTTCGAAGCCGATCCAGTCCATATCTTCATATAATTGCCATAACCACTAAATCTCAAGGCTGTATTTTGTAAAGACTCAACAATTTGAGAATTTTTTTCACGATAGTGGGTGGTAAGATTTTGATTCCTTAGTTAACGCTGTGTAGTGAAATAATATAGTTTATTTTGTTATCCGCTTCATTGCGTAGATACGCTGAACTGGTTGCAAGCAAGCTGTTCCCGGAAAGGGTGAAAGACAATCAATCAATTGAGAAAATGTTTGATAATAGGAAACTTGAATCACTTGTCGCTAAATAAGTATTGTATGGGTAGCGAATATACTTCAATTCCGCTCCGTCGATCGTCAACCAACCCAAGATTTCCCAAAACATCACTGGAACCAAAGAATATATTGGGTTTTATCGGTTTGCGTGGCTAAATTTCGCGTGCATTTACTTGCAAAGTCAAACCTCGTTAGCATTTCAAACATTTGCACACATTGCAAATATCCGTCAATGACCTCTGACACTGTGACGTGCCGCCGCCGACCTCCTCATTTATCACAGTGACACAACGAAGACAACTGGCGTTTCCGTTTCTTTTCGATTGGGGACTAGATTCCTTTGGACTTAAATGTTCCGCCACATGTTGTTTGACATGAACATGGGTACATTTCGTGCGTATTGCAGACGAAAGTGCTTCGGGATCACGTCTTCACAATACATGGTTAATTACCATTGAAATTTTGGGGAACAGTAAATATTTCTAATATTGTACGTGTGTGTGTGTTGGAATCCACTTGTATCAGTTAAGTAACTGTTGCCACACAGGTGCAACATGTGTATCAGCTTGCATAGCAGGTGTTTGTCGGCGGGCGCAGAGGGTGGTGCTTCGAGAAATTTTGCTGAAACTGCTTATCGTGAGTGCTGGTAAGGCATACTTATGCAGCTGACATTTTCTTTGATCGCTATTAATCTTCCCGTAAAATATGATTTGTGATCGTGCGAGAGAGGAAGAGAACAACCTTTTCTACTGTGTGCTAATATCACTTTTTCGAGCAAAAAACAGATATACGCATGTAAAGCTGAAATTCTGAAATATATCCGCCAAAAGTTTGATGCAGTCTATTTTTCCGATACCTTGCTCAAAGCAGTCCGAGTAACTTATGATCTGCGTTATATGATCATACCCTAAGACCTGTTTCCCGATATAGCTAAGGTTGAATTCGTCCTATTTAAGTGAAAAATAATTACAACTGATTTTAGCTGTATCAGTGTGCTGCTATTAGCAATTTTCTTTTGCCAACCACGCACGCGGCGACCTAGACTTCGCACGGCATTAAGCTGTAAATAAACATTTCACTTCTGATATCCGATGAAAATGGATTCAGCGTACGGCATTACTCAGTTGTTTACCTTCACTGGGAAAGGCCGAGACAAATTTTGTGTGGACAATTCAGTTACCCCGTTTTGTAATCGTGCTTCTAGCAAACAGCTTTGCAACAACAATTACTAGGGGCCGTTTTTATGACTTTTTGAAATCATTTCTATTTATACTTGTCACACGCTGAAATGATCCGAGTTATGCCAGTTAAGTCGAAGGGGGATTCATATCACAATATACGAAACTTCACATGAGTTTCGAAATGGATTGACATTCAGTAATCTATTGTCGGGATTTAGGGATTTGGCGGTGTGCCTTGAGCGCTTGCCTAGGAATCAGTTTGAGTTTCATCAGCTGAACATAGTGGTTCTTTGCACGAACCCTGTCTAACAGTGACTTCAGGGTCTAGTTTTGTTCAACTGTTCACAACTGTTATAAGCCTCACAGAAATCGAATGTGTTGACTCCACTTGAGGACGACAAACTGCTAGAATGCGCTAAGGAAGTACCGGTTCTGGGTGGTGAACAAGACAAAAATTTTCACAAGTTTTCTCTAATCAGTCGCGAGTAACAGAAAGTAATAGAACAAACACTCGAAAGTTGGCTCCTATTGTACTACACTACAAAACTTTAACGACGTGACTTCTATAAGTCAAAGTTAATAATGTTTAACGCTACGAACACGCCACGGACTAGACTGGTTATATCGATTGCAAGCCATACAGTTCCAAGTAAATACTAAACTTATAAGTCATAATCGATTGCACATGTCGACCCTAAAATCGATTTTTAAACAACCAAATATCCAATATACGGAGCGTTTTTAAAAACACTCCAACGCTTCAACTTTTCTAAGAAACTCACCACGATACGAAGCTCAAACTAAACTTTTTGAACACAAAAAGAACATAACGTAACTTGGATTTTAGATTTCAAAGATTGCTATATTTTAGTCATGTAAAATACATCCCAGTGTATTTCTAACTGAGGGTTTTAGTTATAATTGTGTATTTTCTGTCTTTACCTGCATATACAAGCACATACCTGTGCATAGACGTGAATTTTCGTACTGCTTCGTTTCCAATCATGAGAAAGGAATTATGCAGTATCTATGATGTATACTTACTCTGCTAGTATACGTCGATCATTTCGGAAAAGCTACAAACAACCTATCCGTTTAGATGACATCTCGATGAATCTAATGAAAGGATCGAGAACCGGTGTTCGAGAACATTCTATTAATCTTCCTCAGTCTACGTACACTAGTTTGTCATAGTTGTTTGTTACATCTTTTTATCTTTAGTTTTGCATTCAGTCGCGTCATTCTCGTTGTACTCCATTACTGTTGGTAACGAAACGAAACAGTGACAAGTGTCATACACGTACTCATACGGTTGATCACTAGAACGACTTACCAACTATTCAATATTTGATCAATTGAACATTCATTTTTTCAAAAGTTTGTTGCACTGGAAATAAATATTTGGCATTTCACACTCCTTTAGATTTTATTCTCACCACGATTTTATCGGCCTTTTTTCTATCTGTACACGTATTGATTATTTACTGTCTACAGACCGTTTGTGCCAAAGATTGGAACACCTACGAAAAGGAATTAAGAGCACAACACGCAGGAAAACCAGTCGACGAGTAAGTCCACCTTTCGGAGTCAAATGATGGCCAAATTCTACAAGTTATAATTCATATCTGCATGGGCATTTCACAAATCTACACAAGCGTTCAAGAGAACTATTCTGACCACAGTATTATAAACGTAATTTCAAGAACAAATTTCCATATTTACATAAATTTTCATCTCACACAACCCACGACCGGTTTTGTGATATGTTTGCACTTATCAGGTAGAGAGAGTAGGATCAGGATCCGCATGCGCTTGAAACAGTGGAAGAATGGTAAACAAGTTGCGCATGGAAGCCACTGTTTAATAAGGTTGGAACGACCAACCAGTTCAATCACGTGCCCAAACACATGTAGATGGAGTAAATCAATGATCATGAACAAAAATCTGTATTTGCATGCATTTACTTGGCACAAGCCCCACATCCGTTTTTTGTGCTGTTCGCACTCTTCGGGCAGGGACACTGCGATAAGGATCCACACACTTCAGGAATTTTTCTACTTTCCGCTCTAGTCAGCAAAACGTATAGTAGTTCAGCTGCCGAGTTTTCCTTTTGTAAGAGGGGAGGATTAAATCAGTTCAATCGAAGCCAAACCGGATATCTTGTCCTATCGATTATTACGTTTTACACACATGCTTCGAGGGCACTCGATCCAACATTATCATCCCGTGTTTCACACCTACTTGTCAATTGTCTTCCGAGATCAACCATTCGAAACTCTAATTATGTTCACCCATGAATCCCACAAGGCAATAAAACGCCAATTGGCCAAACACGTTTATTCCGCACTTGACGAATAACAAACCTCGATATCCCTTGACACGTCTGTGCTAGCGGTCACTTCGACCTGATTTGCTAAGTGTTTTGTTATCAACCGATTCAATTCAAGGCTGCACCAAGTTGGGCTTTTTTGGCCCACCATGACGAGTTGCTTAGCGATCTATAGCGGCTGATATTGTTTATATCCTCATGTTTCTGCTGATGTCGCTCGAACCGTTCTTATGTGACCATTCCGAAACCCGAATTATCAGAGATTTGCGATTGTCGCCGTTTGACTTTCCGGCGCTTCGTGCTCTTGAGTTTTGCCGGACGATGATGTTCTGCATATCATCTCGTGATTAGCACTACAATGATGAATGCAGTATTGCAACGAAAAGTTACTACGCAAAAAGTGTACAGAATATGTATCCGCAAGTTCGTATAAAAATAATTGATTGGTTTCTACCAGTTTCAACTAAACCGGAGGCCACCTATTATGTAAATAATTGTCCATGCGATATTTCGACAAAACTTTAAACATTGGTGTGGATCGTCCTTGCGCTTTCGTTGTTATGGCAACGACAGGATCTAATTGGGTGCCGTTTTTAGTTGCTTCGTTAATCGTTCATTGAATCATTTTGCACGTTCGAAAAATGTAGATTTCATTTGTTCCACAATAAACAGTTTTCTCTACATTTGGATATAACCAATTAATGAGACTTCACATGAGTTTTCATCAGAGAAATGCTTAGCCCAGCATAATATTGTCATACCGACTGTAAGATGCGATGATGTGGGACATTTGACAAAATGTTACATTGTAAACTCGATTTCTAATGGTTCACATTGGTGTTTCTATCTTAATCATTGTTCACCTTATTTTTTAATAAACAACAGAATCAACGCGATTGTGAACCGCAAACAGTGAGTTATACGCTTGCATGCAAATGATATATATATTATATATACTAAATAATATGGTATTCTGCCTACATCGCTTCTTCCGTAGGGAAAGTAAGATCCGGCATAGTGAGCCTTCAATGACACCGTTAAACAGGTTTCGCACAAAAAACACGATTTCTAAATACCGAATCACAATGCGATTTCGGGCCGTGCTGAAGACGTTCAACTTTTAAGAAATGTAGTGTAAACACAAACCTCAACCGGTTTCTGACTGTTTTCGTCATTAGGTAAAAATATATATTAGGTTCTGATATATATATATATATATATAGAGAGAGAGAGAGAGAGAGAGAGCATAATTCATTGCTTTGTTTGAAACTTGAAAATCACTCAGATTTGTTGTGAGCTAATTAATCAAGTGTCTCCACTATGAAAAATATATTTTTGGAAAAAGTTGAGGTCCAAAAACTACAAAGCTGAATAATTGAGTGCAAATAACTGTAGTCTGGTTATTATGAGCTCTGCGGTTCGTTGTAATTTTAGTCATTTTCTGTGTGATTGAACAATGCAGCCAACTCGAGGGTTTTTGAATAGTCTTCACACTTCATTCCATTCCGCCCTTTTCTTTCATCTTTGTTTGATGTGGTGTTATGATCGGCGGATGAAACAACTTGCGTGCAGCACATTTACCAAAAACTGACAAAGCATTTCCACCCTTTCCTGTCTGATTGACAACAAATGAAAGTTTCGTGATTGCATCACTGGACGTTTTTAATAATTGTGTCCTCGAAACATTAGTCAAGTAAGACATAATGCGGCGATTGTGGGGTAGAGTAGCCCGAAATGAATGCGTCAGGTCATTTCAGGTCAACAAGAGGCAGGTGGCGAACATGTGGTCAATTATCATATTTCTGTTTCATCGGTCCACCAATAACCAAGTTACTCCCCGCATTTCACGCGCGCACACATCGACTGGGTCTCGATTCATCCTTGAGGTCAACCGGTCCAACTCTAATCGCTTTCACTTAAGAATCCCACAATCCAACATCAATAACAAACCATACGCCTATCTTATATAGACAAAACAAACAACCGCAACACTGATACTCAAACATGTCTGTCCCGGTTATCACTTCGATCTGATTTGTCAGTCGATTTCGTGCCAACCTGTACGCTACAAGCCCTCGCCTGACATTGACGAATTTCATAACGTTCAATTGCCATGACGTTGTTTATCTTCTCATACTTCCGAAGATGTTGTCGCTCGAATCTTTCTAATACAATCCTTCCGAAACGCGAAATATTACAAGTTTGCAACTTTAGTCGTCGATCTTTTCGACGCTTCCTGCCCTTGTGTTGTACCGGATGGTGGAGTTTTGCAAACCGGTCGAAAGTTCGTGATTAGCACTCATCACTACTACACTTCGTACCTAAACGATAATACGGATCCGAATATGCTATAGTGGCTCGAAATCATCCGTAAATAGGCTCACTGAACCTGATCTTACTGTCTCCACCTGACGATGGCAAACAGCCTGAAACCGGTAGTGGTGTGTAAGGGATGGGGATGTGAGCACCACAATACTTTAGTAGCTTAGGATGTTTCTGCTATGTGCTCAACCTGCGTAATGAATTTTTTACAAGTATTATAATAATCAAGTTTAAGAGAATAACTAGACGTGCAGCTAATAGACTAAGTGAAAGGCGGTCTGTGTGTTGAATTCGCAATACGTTACACATCGCGCCGTTACATGTAGCCAAGATTTCGAGTGTTAATCAGCATATCTTGCTTATCTGCTGCCTGATTAATACAATGCTAGTGCAGCCAATTCATACATACTGTTTTCATTAGGTTCAGCATTCAAATTACAAACTTTCATTTCAGGCAATGATGAAGAGTTTGGTTAATACATTGCATGGGTAGAAGTCTATAGCACTAAGTTGCAAGACGAGCTACAGTAGGTATTTAACTATGGGATAAGGCGAGCTCTTCTATGAAATCCCTGCAAAAATTTAATCGCCTAATATGGTCGAAGTCATGGAAATATGGAACCTTAGGATTTCACTATCATGGACACATGAAGATCCATTTAAAAATTATCTTCCGGAATTTCTGATGATCGTCGTTGCATTCAAAATATCGTATTAAGTTATATTGAAAATGAAAAAAAACCTCACGAGATCCACTCTCATCTCAACCAAACATCACTCTATTTTACCCAGAATTTTCTACGAGATATTAAGATTATTTCTACACATTAGCGATTAACAATACTTGATTTTTGAATCTCATCCATCAAGGTCACAATTATTTACAGATGAATAGAGAAAGTTGTTTACCTCTTCAAATCAAATGAAAACACCAGGAGATACAAGCATAACTTTGTTTTGTACACCAGGATATAGTTTATCAACAATTGATTCGTCGTGAAACTTGGCACATACGGAATAGTTTGTTTGTACCCTTCACAAGGGGCGAGCTAAATTGAATTGTGCGAAACAGAAATTAATCGGCTGATGCTACACATCCGGATCATTTCTTCGTAGCGGGTGGTATAGAATACACCTCACCCTTGTTTGCCTACTCCACGGGATGTCGTTTCGATTGTTAAAGATGTATCATCAGTCGAATCAAACTGTTGTATGACCATGGTGTTACGCAATCTACGAGGTCGTGAAACGGCCTTGATACAAAGCTTACTCGGATTAAGTGGTGTTCATGTCCCCTATTTATCAACCTATCGTATTTTATCGTCTAGAAAAGTGATGGAAATATATCAAATTACACGATGTGGTTGAACAGGTTAATATAAAATATTGCGAACGATTGGACGCATATTGCTGGAGGCGACATGATCGTTAAATCACAACCCGAAGGCTTACATGGTAATCTAATTTAATAATTTAATAGTAAGCAGTAGAAAGTTTATCATGAAAAATAAACTTTAGGCATAGCAGTAAAAATGTTGTTATATCATTGATATTTCAGTTGGAACAGTGATCTTTCAAAGATCGCTCAAATTAAACCACTATTTTACTGTTCTTTCCTAGTTTATATACACCCGATTATTTATTATTCCGGTTCTAGTGAATATAACATAAATAGACAAAATGTGAAAACGAACATCGGGCGCTATATATTACAATATGCGAGCTGAGATGACTGAAATGATGCGATTCTATCCATGTTTGTAATGATTAGTGACTGACAATTCTAGCGCAAGCTTTAAAGCAAATTTATTTGAATATTGAATCTGATTGTCGGAGAACCTGAAACTCATAGAGCTCTTGCTCATACACGTTTTAAGAAGCAAATCCAAATGTGTAATACAACCTTGCTTATCTGGCGACGTTAGAAATCCTGGCAGAACAAAACCTAATCCATAGAGTTTTAAGCAATTCCTGTGCAATCAAAACATTTGAATGACGATGAACTCCATCACAGTTAACACTTACTAAAGGTAATCAGGTGGGGTGTAATGGAGCAGAGCCATTCGTATGAAACCATTAGCCGGTTGTATGGGCAGAGAATATGCACACCATAACATTAATTGGATACAAAAATATGCAACGCACCATTAAAACCTAAACGAAACAGAATTTTGTTTGGCCATGTTGACTGCAGTCAATTTGAACAGAGTTCCACATTTCCTTTACCAGTCCTAGTGTATCGCTCGTTTATTTATCAAGCTTAACGTCAGTCTCTAGTTAATTTAGCTAAAACGTGAAAGTTATAGAAATTAGAATTGCAACTTGATTTCTATGCAACATATGTAGATTTTTTGGTATTATTTAGTGAAATAAAAATTTGAAACCATGCTATTTTACATCCACAAGCCAACGTATAACCACTTAATGTGCGAAAATATTTCAATTTCTTTCCAGATTGGTTTGTTTCAAAGCGTCTTACCTTATTTCCATGCTTCATTTCGGTCTACATTTTCCTGAGGATTACAACGGTCTCCGACCAATAATCACCCTGGCAGGATCTGAAGTTCAATGGAGTCTGGGAGCATTGTTTTACCAGCTAAAGTTAGTCATATTCTTTTACCCGCCAAAAATCGCGTAAATGAAATGCAGTCTGCTTTTCACACAATACGTTTTACCATCAATTCACCGAAAAGGCCATTTAGAATATCAAACGTGCCGAAAATGTACCGTGAACAAAATATGAATTTCACGACGCCGCGGTTGGTTTTCAAAGAAATTTAACGTAGAAAAACGAGAAATATCACAATGATTTTCAAGTAGTCAGTAATATTCGATGCGCTTCAAAAAAATTAATAGTGTGTTGTGTGGAGTATTGAATATTGCGATCATACAGATATTGGCGTCATTTGCCTATATTGAGCTAGGTTTAGGGCTCAGTTTCTGGTAACCGTAATTTTTTACGCCATAGATCTTGAAATCTATCATTTTCCAGGGTTTCGCTTTGTGTTGTGCAAAATGAAAATCCAACAATACGCAATATATTGTTCTATTGCCCGAATAATAAAGCGAACTTATTAAGAGCGGTAAAATCAATCACATTTTTGTCATTTGGGTACAACTTTTTAGTAGAACCATTTTTCCTAACATAATTTGTCGCATAGTTACTATTTTGAGCTTGAGTTGAAATTTTTCTTAACTACTGTTATGCGCATCGGAAGACTTCGTTACACATCCATGTGTCTTCATGAAGAATGAAACCAGCTTTCCTATAAAATTTTCGCTTCCGTAGCAAATAATTCGATTTGAAATTAGTCCCAAGCACAAAATATTTCTTCAACAATACATATTTTACGTAACTGTTATTTTAAAGCCAGTTGATGCATTATTGTGGTTGGAAAATTGCCGTGGTGAACTTAGAGTTAGTAGGTAGTTTGTTTCGTCTTGATGCTCACCGAACTCAGAGATTTTACAATAGAAATAGCAAGCAGATTAATCATAAACCCAAAAGTGACGATTTGTATTACGTGAATGCATATAATCATGGAAAATTAAACTAAGACGGACACATAATACATAGCTGAACATAAAAGAACCGAGCTGAAACGCAAAACCGTTCCAAAACCAGATCCCACACTTTCTTCTGGTCGAGCGTTTTGGGTGATGCAGGATCAAAACGAGACAAAATTATGGCTGTTCTCTAGGTGGAATACCACAGTGGCTACTCTAATGAACGTTATTCGTATACACATTTTTCGCGCGCTTCGGTGTTACAATCGAAACGATACAATGAAGATTAACATTGCCCATACAAATGGTTGGCATGCAAAAATGATGTTATGATTTGGGCCGTTCATACGAACGAGCATCTAAGCTAGTCGATGGTTTTCCAAAACTGCCATACGTTGAGCGCATTGGACGACTGCGCTTAGGCAATTTTTCTCAAAGGATAATGCGAGGCACGTAATGCTCTTAATACTGTTTCCCATTTTCTATATAATTTATTCACACTTCCAACTGCTTGCAAGTGCAGAGGTAACGGCTGTATTTTTGATATTGCAAGATTCAAACGGAACCCCCGTAGGTATTCTTATTTAGTTCGTTTATTTTGCTTCGATTTCGCGACCTGCCAAATAGGTAAACCAGACTTGTTTTTCTTCATTTGAATTGAATCTCGAAGATTATGCTTGCCCTAATGCAGTCAACTGTGCCAATATTTAAACGTTGTTGTCTTGATTCTTCAAATGAATCCGGGTTCTAATAAGCTCCCCAGGCTTCAATAAATGATTCAGAGTGCGATGTGTAGTATTACATCAATCAACATGTAGTGACACATTAATCATCGCTGTCTAAAGTTTTACATTTTGAGTCAGGAAAATCGCTCATAGAATAGAAACTTTCTGTGAGACAAGAGTGCAACGGCGAATCCATGGTAGCAAGGCTTTGATTTTACATTCTCTAACAATGCACACGCTTGCGTTCATTGTTTAGGCTTATTATTGTGTTTATTATTGTAAGAAGGTGCAAGACTTCAAAATAATAAAAAGTTTTAATCGTCCAATGAGCAAATACTTTACAGTTACCATAGATTAAAAATATAGGGAATGCATAAAAACAAAAAATATTTTTTTTTCAACATGGAAAGTCAGCTTGTGTATTCAGGTGCGAGGTTGGATTTGGTCAAAATATACTTGCCAAGTTCTGCGTTGAACATGTTCAGACTTGATGCACAAATGATATGTGGGGGTAGAGAGTTCCAGATAAATCAAAAGACGAACCTTCGACAATTTGATCTATAGAGTGGAACAATTAACGTATGGCCCTGTGATCTGCTACTACGTGCTTTTTTCCGATGCAACAGGTGTTCAAGTGGGTGATTCATAGTATGCAGAATGTTGAACAGCAGGATCAAGTCACCCCTGACAGAACGGTACAAAAGTCAAACAGGTTCAGAGTGGCAATCCTTTCCTCGTCTGGCATGTTGCATCGTCCGGTCACCAGTTTTGTAGCGCGGTGGAATACGCATTGCAGCAAGGTCATGTCTTTTGTAATCATGGGGACCATACTTGACCAGCGTACTCCATTGTTGGCCTGATATAGGTGTTAATTATACGTGGGAGTATCTGCTTTGAGAAACGACCAAAGATCCTTCTGAGCAGTGCTAAACTTTGGCAGGACTTTTTGTATACATTTCGGTACAGAACGTGTCAATCAAATATCAAAATCTCGGTGTAAGACACCAACAAATGATCGAAATAGGATATTCCTGCCCTAGTTGCATTCATATTTTTCCGCTGATTTACAATATCTGTAATTCGTTAATCCCTGGAATTGATGTCATCTTCGAATGCACAGCTATTCAGGAAAACGTTAAATATCTTCATGTTGAGCAAATTACTGTTCCTCGTTGTGGTGGTTCAATTACAGTTGCACCAAACATGCTTGAGAAAAACTTGAAGCGGTACCAATATATTTACGGATGCTCCCGTCAAGGATTCGCTGATCCTACCTTCGTTCCCCGGCGAATGACTGAATAAATATCCGAACTTTGAATTATTTCATTTTTATACTTATATCTACATGGCATTCCAAATGTACTTAATTTATCTACTATTAATCATGAATAATTTAAAAGGTCACGTTTAATTTATTATGGAAACGTAAAAGTTGAATATCTTCAAGTCTCGTAAATTTAATTTTACCTGGTCAAGTAAATTCATTGATTTTCTAACCATTACATTCGTTTCGCTTGCCAGTTGGAATAGTGAATTCCAATCATTTTGTTTTGTCTACGACCACCACGCGTAAAATTTACTTTTTCAAATAACTGGTCAATAGAATACCAATACTAATTTAACCAAAACAGTCACTGCAATTCTTTTCGTTCGGTATTACAGCGCCATACCTCAATCCGAGATGCCACCGTATCTGTTGGCGATATTCTGTTCCCTCAGCGTGCTAACCATACTGCTTGTGATTGTTTTCATCACCGTGCTGGTTTGCAAACACAAGCGGAATCGCGCCATGGCTTCAAGCGACGTTGAACAACCAGAACGTCAACACGACACCTTGGATTCCACTCAGACATCCCTCACGAGCCCACCCGTTACGACAAACACGAGAGATTTTCTCCAAAATCCAATTTTGAAATGAAGTGTTCAGGTCAGCGGAACAAAAGACCAAACTTGGGAAAAATAATTGACGTAATTGTCGTAACGACGAACCGCGCTTTCTATATGAGTTGATCATCCGAACAGAAAATTAATTGGTTTTTTCTGTGTCGTTTGCGTTGAACAACAATTTTTTTCTGATATTTATTTTCAGAAATTGAAACGCTTATTTTATTGAGTCATCTTGTGTGCCTGGCTTTTAATTTTCTAATTGCTTATATTTGTCGTTTGTCCAATTAGCTGGTGTAAACGCAGATGAAGCGAGAGGAAGTTTAATAAGAGCGAGGTAAACAAATCTAAATAAGAAAGCCATTGGTTAGAAGAGATTTTGGTCAATGTTTCACTTCTGGCACACAGGAGATTTGTCAACCTAGGGGTGACAGAACAGGGAACGTAATTAAGTAGAACTCTAAAATGCACTTCTACTTGGCCGTATCACTAAATAGCCTATCGAAATCCTAAAGGCATCAGGTCGCGTATACAAAGACAAGGTTATTTAGTCTAGATGCCCAGCACAGCATGGATTCGGATGAGATCAATTGCGCTGTGGTTCACACGTGCACGGCTAAACGTGTGACAAACATGCTGACTAGGCTAAAAGATTTATCAAAAATGGTGTAGAATTCTCACCTTGTCAGCCGCAGGGCCGAGTAACATTTTGTGGAGATTTCAGCTCCTTTGTTTTGTTAACCGTGATTTATATTGCCCCCCTCATGTAGACGCTCAATAAATGGCATATATGCCACGGTAGATCTATATTTGCAAAGTCCACGCTGTGGGAGAATGTTCAACACATGCTTAGCTAATATTATGCGGACATTTTTAGTAGGCTATTTATGTTCCTCAATCACTGTACGAAATTCCTTGCCAGTCTATCCGACGTCCCCCCTGGAACGTTTTCACTTGCTTGCATAAACCAAATTATTCGAGCTACCTAAAGGCAACTTATCATTAAAATGCGTCAAATACGTTACCTTGTTTAAAATTCGACCTATCGACGATACAGATACCAATTTGACCTACGGTTTACAACCGGTTTTGGCGTTAGGTAGTTTACCTAGTTTTAGTGGCTCTTAGAATAGCCGTGGTCTAAGTGGTTGGTGGCTTCCCGGTTAAGACGATTCATTTTCAAAGCATTGCTACATAAGTTCTCCGTTCGATGTTAACAATCTGAATACCAGTCTGCCATATTGCATGGGTGGTGGATTACGTCGGACAAATCGCGTTGCTGTGTTAACGACTATTTCATTGTCTGCATAAGTTTCGAGGTCACTAGATGCAGCAAAAACCAAGTCATCCC
>JACCGJ010000525.1:45721-77173 GCA_013407085.1 Atriophallophorus winterbourni | reverse complement strand
TCGGACAGGTTCTTGACCCAAGCTTCGCCGCTGGTGATATCTTGGTGGGGGGTAATAATTCGGAGTTTGTTTTCCAGGTCACGCCGTTTGTTTAGCTTGGTTTTTCGGGTCGTTATTGCGATGGCGTCGGCTAGCTGTTGTGTTAGTTCGGGTCCAAATCGGTTTTCACATATTCGCTTTTCGTTCTGGATAACGTTGGAATATTTCTTGAGTCGTTTGTGTGCGTCATCAATCATGAATTGTAGCCACTGCCGGTTTTGTCGTTCCATTAGTTGCCGTGCACGGAAATTGTTAATCGGTGGTCTTCGTTGTAACGATTTCGGAGTTAGGTTTCTGCGTTGGCACTCATGCAAGAAAAATAGTTGTTCATAAGTTGCATCTGTTCTTCCGCTAAAGCTTTCCCAGCGTCTGGCGTTCTTAAGCGTTGATCGCCCGAACTGTTCAGCAATAGATGAGAATATACGTAGCTCAGGATGAGGATGTTGTTCAAATGGTGTTCGCCGAGCTTGTGTAGTTGTTGTAGGACTTTCGTCATCAGGCTAGATGACATCATCAGCAGAACTTCTTTCGAAGTGACTTGAAGTTGGTATTCATTGATTTTTATAAGGTCCGTCTGTCCGTGCACCATCACTCCGTTGGTTGGTGGATTTCATGTGTTGCATTCTTGTCCATCGAGTTTTCATTGGTCCATAGGTTGTAGCCAATTGAAGGTGTTGGTTGATCGATGTCGTTGTTGAGTGCCACGCCTCGATGAATTCTCGCGCTCTTCGGTTGTTTTCTTTGGCTAAAATCTTCGTGTTATCCCAATCGAATTGGTGTCCGAATTGATCAACATGTATTGAAATCAATGACCTTGGGTCGTGCCTTCGTACAGCTAACCGGTGTTCGTGTAGTTTTGTGCTTCGCTTGCGGCCGGTTTGTCCACGTAGTTCTTCTCGCAATCTCTGCACGTAATCTTGTAGACAATATTCGATTGTTCTTCTTTTGCAACTTTGTCTTTTGCATTGTTGAATTGATTGCGTAATGTTGACACAGGTTTGTGCGCGACATCTATTCCAAATGGCCGAAGGACCCGGGCTGCGATTTCTGATATATTCTGCACATACGGAAGAGCGCGTCTAACTCTGTTTTCGTCATCGTGTCTTTGTTGGTTACGGTTGAACTTGTTGCGTAGTACGAAACTTCTTGGGTATCCATTCTTTTGGAACACTTTGAACAGGTATTCTTCTTCTTGTCTTCTCAGTTCCGGCGTGCTGCAATGTGTTGCTGCTCTTTTGAATAGGGTTCTAACGCAGCTGCGTTTATGGCTGGTTGGATGTTTGCTGTGGAAGTTCAAGATTTGATCCGTGTGCGTATTCTTCCTGTAAACGCTGGTCTCCAAATTTCCTTCGCTTGTTCGTCTTACTTTAACGTCCAGGAATGCCAAGCAGCTGTCAACTTCAGTTTCTCGGGTAAATTGGATCCCCCTGAATACGCAGTTCAGTAGTCGATGCGATTCGTCCAGTTCCGTTCTTTTCATGATCACAAATGTGTCGTCCACATAGCGGATCCACAACTTTGGCCGTATTATTGGTAGAGCGATCCGTTCCAAACATTGCATGACTGCTTCGGCAATTAGGCTGGAAATTGGTGATCCCATTGGTGTTCCTCGAATCTGCTCGTAGATTTTACCATTGAACTTGAAGTATGTCTGAAGGCACAGCTCAATCAATTCCATCAAACTATCTCGTGTTAATCGATTTCCGTTGTGGTCAGTTCCTTTTTCGTCGAGCAACGCCGATACGATTTGCTTTGCGAGTGTTTGATCGATTGATGTGAATAACGCCGTTACGTCGAAAGAAACCATTATTTCATCTTCATCGATCCTCACATTTTTCAATTTCTCGAGAAATTGTTCTGCAGAATTGACGGCGTGTTCCGAGTCTGTCACCAGATATAACAGCCTTCTTCGCAATTCTTTTGATAACTTGTAATTCGGTCCTCCGGGTAAGGAAACGATTGGGCGTAATGGGATATTCTCTTTGTGTATTTTGGGTAATCCGTAGAATCTCGGTATAGTTGAATCATCTGGCTTCATTCTTGTTTGTTTCATTCCATCCAATTGTCCCATAAATTTCAATTTCTTTAAAGTTGCGTTGAATTTGTTTTCAAGTAGTTTAGTCAGATCTTCGTTCATTTGTCTGTATGTTGTTGTATCCTGGAGTAGCTGTTCAGCCTTCTCGATATAATCTACCTTGTTCATGACCACCGTCGTACACAAGCTCGGCGAACACCTTTTGAACAACATCCTCATCCTGAGCTACGTATATTCTCCTCTATTGCTGAACAGTTCGGGCGATCAACGCTTAAGAACGCCAGACGCTGGGAAAGCTTTAGCGGAAGAACAGATGCAACTTATGAACAACTATTTTTCTTGCACGAGTGCCAACGCAGAAACCTAACTCCGAAATCGTTACAACGAAGACCACCGATCAACAATTTCCGTGCACGGCAACTAATGGAACGACAAAACCGGCAGTGGCTACAATTCATGATTGATGACGCACACAAACGACTCAAGAAATATTCCAACGTTATCCAGAACGAAAAGCGAATATGTGAAAACCGATTTGGACCTGAACTAACACAACAGCTAGCCGACGCCATCGCAATAACGACCCGAAAAACCAAGCTAAACAAACGGCGTGACCTGGAAAACAAACTCCGGATTATTACCCCCCACCAAGATATCACCAGCGGCGAAGCTTGGGTCAAGAACCTGTCCGACAGACCCCTGACAGAGAACGAACAACGAATTCTCGCACGTGGCCTCAACTTCAACTTGAAAGACGCCGATCATACTGAATTCGTAGCTAATTTGGAGTCGATACTGAAATCCCACACTTTGACAGAAGACACACAAGAAGAAATCCGCCAACGAATTGTACCTGCGCTCACCAGGAACTTGGAACATAACACACTCAATAAACAAGAAACCAAAGCTTTGAATAGGCTGAAACAAGACCGAAACATAGTCATCCTCCCCGCCGACAAAGGAAGAACGACGGTGGTCATGAACAAGGCAGATTATATCGAGAAGGCTGAACAGCTACTCCAGGATACAACAACATACAGACAAATGAACGAAGATCTGACTAAACGACTTGAAAACAAAATCAACGCAACTTTAAAGAAATTGAAATTTATGGGACAATTGAATGGAATGGAACAAACAAGAATGAAGCCAGAAGATTCAACTATACCGAGATTCTACGGATTACCCAAAATACACAAAGAGAATATCCCATTACGCCCAATCGTTTCCTTACCCGGAGGACCGAATTACAAGTTATCAAAAGAATTGCGAAGAAGGCTGTTATATCTGGTGACAGACTCGGAACACGCCGTCAATTCTGCAGAACAATTTCTCGAGAAATTGAAGAATGTGAGGATCGATGAAGATGAAATAATGGTTTCTTTCGACGTAACGGCGTTATTCACGTCAATCGATCAAACACTCGCAAAGCAAATCGTATCGGCGTTGCTCGACGAAAAAGGAACTGACCACAACGGAAATCGATTAACACGAGATAGTTTGATGGAATTGATTGAGCTGTGCCTTCAAACATACTTCAAGTTCAATGGTAAAATCTACGAGCAGATTCGAGGAACACCAATGGGATCACCATTTCCAGCCTAATTGCCGAAGCAGTCATGCAACGTTTGGAACGGATCGCTCTACCAATAATACGGCCAAAGTTGTGGATCCGCTATGTGGACGACACATTTGTGATCATGAAAAGAACGGAACTGGACGAATCGCATCGACTACTGAACTGCGTATTCAGGGGGATCCAATTTACCCGAGAAACTGAAGTTGACAGCTGCCTGGCATTCCTGGACGTTAAAGTAAGACGAACAATCGAAGGAAATTTGGAGACCAGCGTTTACAGGAAGAATACGCACACGGATCAAATCTTGAACTTCCACAGCAAACATCCAACCAGCCATAAACGCAGCTGCGTTAGAACCCTATTCAAAAGAGCAGCAACACATTGCAGCACGCCGGAACTGAGAAGACAAGAAGAAGAATACCTGTTCAAAGTGTTCCAGAAGAATGGATACCCAAGAAGTTTCGTACTACGCAACAAGTTCAACCGTAACCAACAAAGACACGATGACGAAAACAGAGTTAGACGCGCTCTTCCGTATGTGCAGAATATATCAGAAATCGCAGCCCGGGTCCTTCGGCCATTTGGAATAGATGTCGCGCACAAACCTGTGTCAACATTACGCAATCAATTCAACAATTTAAAAGACAAAGTTGCAAAAGAAGAACAATCGAATATTGTCTACAAGATTACGTGCAGAGATTGCGAGAAGAACTACGTCGGACAAACCGGCCGCAAGCTAAGCACAAGACTACACGAACACCGGTTAGCTGTACGAAGGCACGACTCAAGGTCATTGATTTCAATACACGTTGATCAATTCGGACACCAATTCGATTGGGATAACACGAAGATTTTAGCCAAAGAAAACAACCGGCGAGCGCGAGAATTCATCGAGGCGTGGCACTCAACAACGACATCGATCAACCAACACCTTCAATTGGCTACACCTATGGACCAATGAAAACTCGATGGACAAGAATGCAACACATGAATTCCACCAACCAACGGGAGTGATGGTGCACGGACAGACGGACCTTATAAAAATCAATGATACCAACTTCAAGTCACTTCGAAAGAAGTTCTGCTGATGATGCATCTAGCTGATGACGAAACGTCCTACAACAACTACACAAGCTCGGCGAACACCATTTGAACAACATCCTCATCCTGAGCTACGTATATTCTCCTGATGCTGGGCTAATTTAATTTGCGCCAAACCTAAACCAACCGTCTGCAAACAGAACAAAAAGTTACAGGGTTAAACGAGTTGCAAGGTGGGGGAACCACTAATCGCTAGTCAATCTAATAATTGGAACTATTTACTCTGTTAATTGTACATAGGAAGTTTGGCTGGGTGGAGCGAATGTAAAAATGCTTTAAACTAGAAGTTTGTTCTTACGTTTAACAGAGGTTTAACATTCACTGGAACAATTTTGGTGGCTCGACCTGATGAGCAAAAACTGTAAGGAACATTGAGGAAACGTATGCGTTAAAAATGCTGGCCAATACAAGTTTTCGCTATGATATATATATGCAGGATTTTCGATGAAAATGGCGAAGCTATTAATGTTAAAAATACTTTTTGGAAAAAATCCACTACAAATCAACGCAAAATGATAATTCTTGTATTATCTATGATCAGAGAGATTTACATTTTTGGACTGCATATAATTTTCTTCATGTATCACGACTTCTTTGCGAAAAGCAACTGAATCTCGATAATAAACTGGAACGAGTGTTTAGCGTCCGCCGTAAAGCGTCTCGCCGCTCACCTTGAAACCGTAGAATCCGGCTCAAATTTATCCGCTTAGACTTGTTTGCCTGATCGTCGAGAATAAATCGTGCGGCAAGTTGAAAAACGGTCTCCACATTCGACCTGTTCAGAGAGGAACATTCCACATGAACCCAAGCCCCGATGTGTTTGCTAATCAACTCTGCTCTGGCTGGTTCCACTATTGTTTCATCCAAAATATTGCGTTTATCGCCGATATCTTGGAACTTTCCACGTCGATCGCTCTTGCACCCAACGAGCATTACTGGAACAGAAGGACAATGAAATCTGACTTCCTGCAACCACGTTTGCACAATATTTTCCAGACTAATGGGAGAGTCAACGGCATAACATAAGAGTATTAAACTAGCTTCTGGGTAGGCCAACTGACGAATCTGGTCGAATTCTTCTTGGCCTCCTGAATCCCAAAGTCCAAGTGTAACACGTCGTCCATCATTGAGCTCCACAGTCTTGGCGGCAGTTTCAAATACAGTGGGTACATAATCCGATTGGAACTTATCGAGAACGTAGGCCTGCAATAAAGCCGTTTTTCCGACCATGCCATCGCCTACTACTACCACTTTACGTGATGTGTCTAGCATATCACATCATTACTCAAACGTTCTAGTTTATTAAACTATACGTTCACAAAGGCGTCGGTGTGTAAGGAATCCAGCGTACAGCTTTTGCGGTGAATCATTCGCAATTTCATTGGTCCATTTGTTACGCATGATCGATTTGTTTGCACATAAACTTTTAATCGGAAGTAATTCCTGTAAATTCTTGCACAAACTTTTATGTGCGTTGCGACACTCAATTTAATACAAAGAAACTTTAATAGAGCGACAACGCTATAAAATATAAATAACTGGTAAACTCCGATTGTGTAAGCACCAAATGTACTTGGTAAGTGTGGTATTTCAGTGAGCCAGCTTGCAATTATCTATACGGTTATCGATACTATTTTGTATGACACTGTTTGCAATGTTTCAGATTCGGTTCACAACTCATTCTCAGCTACAAGTAGCGGTAGTGAATAATAGCTGAGCTCCAATAATAAAGACAACAAACTTTTGTTTATCTCAATTTAGCGGTTGCAACGAGTATTATATTTACGAAAAGTAATCAATTACAATCATTCTGCATTAATTGGTATACAATTTGGATTGTTGTTTTCTTCCATTGGTCGATCTCAACCACGGATGGCTTTGCAAGTGCATGACGGTTCCATGATTCGGAACGTTTAAAATTACTAAACAATCCGATTCAGGAGAAATAATCTCGCCAGCAGCGCTCACATTAATAGGTAGTACTCAGTCCATCGATGTCAGCTGTACGCTGATGGCATGATCTTTCAACAACAGCTGAGAGCAGTGTCTGCTCCTCCCCAGCAGATGATGCTTTGCACAGTGCCTTCTAATCGAGCGGTCAAGAGCAAGTTCTTCCCAACTCGTCGGGTCAATGTCAAAAGCTTTCACAGCTCTTCTGTAGACGTACGTATTTGCGAGCCTGGAATCATACGATACACAGCATTCTGAGAAAACGCTCGTGAATGAGATTCCGTCAGATAAACTCAGTCAAGGCACAAGAGAAATTTACGATGAAATCGCAATGTGCTCAGTAGATTGCAGCTCATTAGAAGCAGCAAACAAGATTCAAGATTTCATGGTTGAAAAAGCAATTATTTTACAATAACCATGCAGTTGAACTATAGGTACAAGTGTATATGTGTAAGATGAGTAAGATGTCACTTGTACGAGAGGGAAGCGCTGTAGGATTGTACACTAGAGAGTTTCGCCAGCAACTTCTTCATCCTGCTAATGCAAATAATGACGAGGCGATTTAAACATGACCTAATCGTAAAACGCGTAGCATGTAGTAAAACCGCGGATACAGGAATGGGGGCAACGTGATGTTTACCTTTAATAATTCACTAAAATATCCTCTGAACGAAATACGTGGAACATCATTTATTGATGTGGCGGGTCTAAAAGCAAATGCGCGTACCATATGTGTTGTCCATTGTTTCAATTGTGGTGCGTCTCTGTTACACGATTCTAAGGCGGGAAGTAAGCTGCTGAACGAACGGAGATCATGACATGAAACATTCACCTACATTGGTTGTGGTGATGAATGAGTGGTTAAACAATAATGTCACGCAGTCACAAACGTTTATCGTGGACACTGAGATCATCGCGAATGTTCGTTTGCAATTCGTTGCCGATTTTTACCGAAATCACAACGTCTTATCCAGAAAACAAAACCCTTTAACGACTCTACACCAGAAACGATCACAATTGATGTTTCATTACATTGTATTGGAAATGCAGAAACGAAATAAGTAGTAGTAGTATTAGTGTGTATGGGATGGGGATGTGAGCAACACATTACTTTGATCATCCATAAGCGCCTTGATTGCTTTGACCAAAAATCACTTTGTGATTCTGTGTCTGAACATCGTGGTTCGTTGTACGAACCCTATATAACAGTTGGCATACAAGTATAACCTTGTTTACCTTTAATCCACTGTTTCAAGGCTCACTGAACCTGATCTTACTGTCTTCACCTGACGACGGCAAACAGCCAGAAACCGGTAGTGGTGTGTAAGGGATGGGGATGTGAGCAACACATTACTTTGGTCATCCATAAGCGCCTCGAGTGCTTGACGAAGAATCACTTTGTGATTCTGTGTCTGAACATCGTGGTTCGTTGTACGAACCCTATATAACAGTTAGCATACAAGTATAACCTTGTTTATGTGCATATCTAATTAAGAAGAAGTTACGTCTAACTGTAATGCGAGACATAGGGATATTCAACAACCTTGTTCGATTGCGCAGATCATATCGAATATAATCATGAAAGCGCATGCCAGACTGAAGCTTAATTGGTTGCTGGGTAATGATTCGAAAGAAAAGAAGCAGATTCAGACGAATTCTTCGTAGCCATTGTGGTTCGACACTCAGCAAATTACACCTTTCAAGAATAGCCCAAAGTTATTTTGCTGAAAGTACGTTGAAGTCTCTCTAAGAGAAAACAATCACGCCTACCCATATTACAATAGATGATATTACAATAATCGAGAATTGGTAGGACTTTCATCTTATACAGTGCTATTCTACTATCGCGTAAGAGAAATTTATGGTTAATTGAGCCAAAGATTGCTCTCGTATTGAGGTATCTAGCTTGTTCATTAAAATTAAGAGAAAAGTAATATCTAAATCCAAAGTCCATAATTTCTGCAGAAGGTGCGATGGTTGCGCCATTTATCGTGAGTGTGTTAGAAGGGATTAAACAACGAAATCCCATATAGTGTGTCGTAGAAGCAGAAAATTCTAATCGTCATTGTGCGCCCCAGCTAGATAAAAAGGCAAGATCACAGTTGAGAGACACCACAGACAGTGACATTTCACCCGGCGGAGATGTTATGACGACTTTTATGTCATCCGCGAAGATATATAACTTAGAGTGATCTACAACATTTTGCAGATCATTAACATAGATAAGAAGAAGAAGGGGACTCAGAACGCTGCCTTGAATTACGCCACTTGGAATCGGCTGATTAGTTGAGGTAACACCATTAACGTGAACCGAAAACATGCGATCAGATAGAAAAGAATGAAACCAGCTTAATAAAGGCCTATGAATACCTAAACGTGATAACTTCAAATGGAGTAGCGTATGGAGAACCCGATCAAAAGCTTTGCTTATGTCCAAGAATATACCAATCACTGCTAGTCCTTGTTCAAGGGAAGTGGTTATGAGATCTAAGTATTCCAACTGGCAGTTTACACAAGACTTTTGGCTGAGGAATCCATGTTGGACTGGAGAGAACGCATCTAAACCAACGTAGCCCAACAAATAATGTTTGACTAACCTTTCAAATAACCTAGACAGATTAGGAGTATGATTGATAGGGTGGTAATTCGTAACGTGGTTCAAATTACCAGATTTTAGTTCACTTCAGTTCGGTTGCACAGGACAGTAAATGGCTAACGAGCCAACCGAGCGTCCAGAATTTCTTTCGGTGGAAAGTTGCAGAGAAGCAACCACCATTGCCAAAGCGTGTTTTCTTATTGTGATTTGGATATCTCTCGACGATCTTGACGCCAAGGGATTATCCGGATAGTATTTAGGATGCACCTCGTTATGAATGATGCTGAAAAAATCAGAATAAATTTCTCTTCACCAATACGGTGAGAGGTCAGCTAAAGAAGAGTTTTATTCATAAAAAACAGAACTCTAGCATTTACTTACTTACCAGACAACGCTAAAAATGGTGAACTACCTAATCTTGCATAGAAATTAAGGTAAGAATTCAGGAAAAAGCTTACCCCAGATGCGGTCCAAACTGTTCTTACAACTCACGACAGAACTGCAGGATGTAAGTTCTTCTGGAAGTCAGTTCCAGAAATTTACCACCCTGTGGCTTTAAAAGTTTTTCCGGGAGTCTAATCTACATCGCTCCTCAACGGGTGCCCAGCTCGGGTCTTTAGGCAAAGAAGTTGGTTATGATAACGCCACTTAATTCCTTCAAGATCTTGAAGGTTTCAATTAAGTCACCTCTCAAACGGCGGCACGTAAGTGAGAAAAGATCTAGGGACTTCAGTCGTGCAGCGTAAGGTTTCCCTCGCTGACCCTCAAATATGCCAATTGCGAGACGATGTACGCTTTCGAGTCGAACGATATCCTTCTTGTAGTATGGGCACCACGCCTGGATAATAACAAAGTGTTTCCAATGAGTTGGAAAATTCCAGATTTGAGAGAAATATTGAAAAGATTTAATAAAATTAGGGGAAAGTCTTCACTATCGTTGTGTGAGATGGCTGATGTAAAACCTACATCATCAGGCTTATAAGAGATTTTAATTCGACGAGAAATGTCTTTTATTTCTTGTAAAGAAAAAGTTAAGGAGTCGATATTAATTAAGGGAGTGATGTTGTTTGCTGGTGGAGGGTGAGGATTGTTATTGAAGGAGCTGCTGAAAAAAGAGAAAGCCTGTCTTATTGTGACCGCGTCAAAAGTGACTATTTCTTTATCCTCTCCGTGGTATATAATGAAGGAAATATCATGTTTTGACCGGATACACCTTGTCTTCGTGAGGGACTTTAATGATTTCTTGTTTGAGTCACTGCTTAAAGTCTTTCGTTGTTGATGTTGTAGAAAACGAAGCTTAACATTTGAAAGAGTGTTACAGAGTTCGTGTTTGCGCATGACCGAAAAGAAGTCTAACTCATGTTTCTCAGAAGCAGAAAGTCGAGATATCTTTTTATCCAGAAGGTTTATTGGGTCACGCTAACGCTTTCTTAGAGGTTGAAGAACTTCGAAAGCATGCTGAGATGTTATCATACAAAATCGAGGCGACGCGATTGCAGTTTGAGGAAAGAATTAATTCTGTGCAGTAATGGGTTCTAAGAATATTCGCGAACTTAGTCCAGTTGATATAAACTTTCTCATTTTTGCGTATATGTGCTGGTTTTTGCGAAAGTCGCAGAACTCTAGTTATCATATTACGGTCGCAACAGTGTATTGGAGCTAAGATTTCAACGTTGGTGGGATCAGCGCCTATAGTAAAAATCAAATCTGAAACGCTAAACAGCCTCGTAGGCTTTTTCACAGATTGTGCGAAACCTAAACGATGAATCATTTTTGAGAATGATGAAAATTTATTTGAAGAATACCGGGAACTCCAGCAGGTGTATGGCATGTTGAAATCTCCAGCAATAATCTTATTACTGGAGGGGGCAATGAACGCCTCTTTTGAAACATTCATGATCATATCAATAGTGAGTGTGGATGGAGATGGCGGGTTGTAAATACACCCTATGAGAGCATCAAGAGAAGGTCAGGAGATCCAAATTAAGTCGTCTTGATCATTTAATATAATAGAACCAAGTATTTCCGCTGGTGAATCTGTTGCCTTTCTACAAAGCAATAGTAATGCCACAATTAGAATACTGTATGCAGTCTTGAAAGCCGTATTACCAAAATGGTACCGAGCAAATAGAAAAGGTACAGAAGCTGGCCACTAGCATGATCGAGGGGTTAGCATACACCAATTATGAATTTTGTCTATTAGCACTAGGACGTTTCTCGCTTAGGAGGATGCAACATAGGGGGATCTTATAGAGACCTTTAAGGTTGTCAAAGTAATAAGTTGTCTCTAATACGATGACTTTTTTCGGTTCTCTCCTTTGGTTGATATACGAGGGCACAGTCTTTAGCTAAGTAAACAGCACACCAGGCTCGAATCCAGAACGCACTTCTTTAGTGAACGCTTGAAACACTCCCAGCAGAACTAATCTCGGTAAGTTCAGTAATTGCGTTCAAACATGGGCTGGACGAATTGTGACAGGTGCTCTTTCCGGAGCATTATCATTGAGACTAAATCCAACCATATTTACTGTCACAAACTACAAAAATATTTGGAAAATCATTTTGAAACACAAAAAGCGTTTATTTTTTTGTTTCCGTATTTGGTAAAATAAGCTGCTGTTCATCGTCTTTTCATTCGATTGGACATGCAACATGCATTAACTCTCTCACCTTTCGATGATGAGATCTCTCCCATCTTCCATTCACAATTACACACGTCGGTGTTCCTTGCGAATTAATCCTGGTAGTGGCGGTTGTTTTCAAGCAAACCTCCGAAAAAATCTGGGCACTCGATTCGTCTTCGTCAGCTAACGCTTTGTGATACTTATACAAGGTAATTTGAATATAGAGTGGTTGATTCTCACACCTAATCGTTGGTTGGTAGTCTTATTCAATTGAGTATAATAAAATTCATCTCAACAAAGCTTGTTATTACTGGAAGAAAACTGCTGAATTTAACTAATAATGTCAAATTGTATGGTTCACCTAGCTTTTTGCTTTCATCTCACAACTATCAAATAAAGCACGTTCATATATGTAACCATTTTGTAGCAGACTCCATTCGTCGGCGTTTTTCGAACCAACCAAGAATTTAATAAACATAGCGGCCAACATTGTATATCTGCTACATAATCTTGAAAACTCGGCGACATCAAGTGAGATAATACAGGTCAAAACGGTACAATCTAAATTGCAGCGCATCTTATTACGGGCTTTGCCGTTTGAAGCAGGCGAGCAGGTCTGAACACTTCAATGTTGACCACCATCAACACACCATTTGGCTTATTTTGTTGCAAATCCTTACCTATTTTTGTGCAATTATCCTGCTATATTTCAACAGGTCATGAATGACATTACTTGCGGTATTGTGGGGGTCGAAGTACATCATGATGGTGTTATTGTGCTTACGCCAACACTATCACTTCATGGGGAAGGTTTATTGATCCTGTTTCGTAGATTCACTTTTAAAAATGAAGCTGTTTATTCAAAATGTGTTTGTTTTCTCTTCCGAATTTTGAATGCCTTGGATATATTTTTCATGGTAATGGATATAAACCAGATATTAATTGTTTACTTTCAATGTCTAAGGCGAAGTCTCCACGGAAAATGACACAATTAAAATCTCTTATCGGTGCATTAGAATAATATTCCGTCCGACGTCTTCACCGTTATTTTATCTGCAATCTAAAGAAAATGTTGTTTGGCTGATGAACATGAACATTGTTTACGCAGCATACATTCTTTCTAAAGTCAGGCCAAGTTATTGGCCCATTCAGTTCCAACATTCACTCCTTTGCAATGACTGATGCGTTCTCTGATGGTATAGGTTTTTTTCTTCATCAAAATGGATATCCAGTAAATTGTGCATCTCGCAGTTTAACTACTGCTATGAAAGGTTATCCTCAAACACGCCGTGAAGATTCAGCCGTGTATAGGGATATCCAACGTTCAAAAAATAACTGTTTAGTCATCGTTTTACTATCGTTACTGATCGTGAAGCGTTAAGATTTATAGATGATCATGGTTAATGTATTGGAAAGGTTCTGCCGCAATGGCTCAAAGATAGAATATAGAAGATGAAATCTCTTGCCAGTAGTTTAAGCTTGTGGCCCGAAAAAGATGTGAACATATGTAGAACTGATGTTTTTTATCGTAGCAATGAATTCTGACGAAGTCTTCGTAATATGTGTAAAAGTATGGTGAAGATAATGGAACTTGTTAATGGATAAATGCCTCGAAGTCATGTTGCTCAAATTATCTACAGAGATACAGGTGAGTTTTTTCCGATTCTGCTTACAATGAAAATAATAACATTACTATCTTAAATACTTTCGACGATGCTGAACATGAAAAAGTGTTGAGAAGATAAGAACGCTTCATTGACAAGCTGGTCGGGGATAATAGAATCCGAGGATCATTTGCAAACTGTGTTGGATGTGGTGATTGCACCGAAAACCATCACTGACGGTTGTATTCATGTATTTAATTAATTGCGTGATATTCGTATATACGTCTTGATCAGTTGCTCATTGTGATCGCTAATTCTAAGATTATTGCAGGTTATGCACAAGTCTATGATTCAAAATCTAGATAATTGGGCGAGAAACAACAAAGACATAAAATTTACGAGACGTAATAACAAGTAATCAATCGCCTGCAATGACCAAGACTGTATTTACCTTTATAGCCTTGCATAAACCTGGAACTAATTTGACGATAATTCTTAAATCAAGACGCTAAATTTAGTGTGGAGGGGTGTACATCGTGCTGCTGATACATCAGTGTTTTTTTAATATGTGAACAGCAGATTGGATAATTTGAAAAAAACGTCCGATAGTTTAGCTTCGCATCATTCGCGTTGACATTTGTGACTTTCAGAATACAATTCACTCTGAGTTTGTTCTTACTGATTATTACTTATCCAATGGAATACTGATGATAGAATTAATTTTACTGTTAGAAATATAAAGTATCAATTCGTCATCATTTTGTAATTGCATACCTGCTAGTTTTAATAGCATTCTAAATAAAATCCTGGAGAGATTTTAGAGGTATAGGATCTGTCCCAATCTAGTTTAATGTTTGTCCCTAAAATTTTCTCAGCAAGACTTCCGGAGAGAAAAGTCTTGCCTAAAAAACGTATTCTTGTTTTCCAAATAATGTAGCTAAAATTTTGTATAGGGTCGACATGATAAAAAATTAATTGTGTAAGACTTTTGATTCTGTTCACCATAGTTTTCTCACAACCAAACGTAGTTTCATGGGTATTGGCCGTTCCTGAGAAACGGGACATTGTGCTTGTTACGCGGGGAATACATTCACCTCTGGCTAAGCAATATATATTTTTCTGAAGCATGGTTTGTACGTGTAGTACCCATGGGATCAGCCAATGAACATTGAAAGCCGTGATGCTAAGTGACGGTTCTTGCGAATTACAACTCTCGGTTTGAATTTTGTTTCTACGCTGCTCATATTTTCCAAATTCAATAATTTGTGAGTTCATCGATTTGATTTGCAAAATGATTAAAATTTATTTTCTTTGCCTCTAATCTATCTGCAACAAAAAGATTTCCAAAGGTATAGAGTGCGACGTGTGTCTGTGTTGGTCACATCCGAAATGCTGTTGGCTGTCGTCAGATAAATTTAAGTTCTATGCGGCCCATCGATGGCTTACTTGGCTATGCGCTGACTGCATGAATTCCGTAGGATGTTTGGTTGAGTAGTAAATGACAATAGTGTGACAATGACGCTAACACAGGAAAATTATACTCTAACGTTGAAGAGCGCCACTATCATGTTACTTCCTTTATAGGATGAATCGTGGTTGAGTTGCAGTGACACAGATGAAACTGGATGCCAGGAGTTGTCATCCGTTTCAAAAAGGAATGCTCTATCTCTTGATGAAATACAGCCTTCAAAAAACGCGAAGAAGCCTCAGGTATTACGCCCGAGGACAAGGAACCCTAACACCGGGAGTCTGGCCCCATGTGATAGTGCTTTTCTGTTCTTTACAAACGCTTGTTTCATTAGAAATAATTGGCCTGAACTCCACTGTAGAGTTGACGACACCCACTTAAGAATTGTGGGTGTCACGGAATCATGGATGTCTCATGATGACCACATACCAGCTTCAATAGCTGATAGGCTTAGCGCCGTAAAAAGCGATCGACCTCTTGGTAAGCTAGCAGGTGAGAAGGTGCTTCTTATTAATAACGCTATTCCATTTGAGAAACGTAGTTCTCTTTCTACGACGAACGTGCAGCTAATATCTGCCTTGCTCATGCATGGATGCACGCGAATAGTGGTAAGCTGCGTCTACCGTAGTCCGAGCACCACTTTGGAAGAAGATGCTATTTGGCTAATCAAGCTTTTGTTCATTTTAGCCGTAGCACCACGAGTTGTAATCTTCCGCGATTTTAATCTACCCGAAATAAACTGTTATTACCATACCTCGCACGCCCCAGGAAACGCAAACGATTTTATGGACTGGCTACACTCGCACGCAATTTACCAACACGTAAACGAACCAAATAGATTCCAAGAGGGTCAGTCTTCATTTTCTCTTGACCTAGTTATTTCAACTCCTGAAAGCGGTATACAAAATTTGGTCTCCCTGCCATCACTAGGAAAAAGCAACCATGTTGTGTTAGTCTGCGAGTTACCCCTGTTATTTGGTAAACTATTACTTAAGATGTCTTTATGCTTCCATAGGATCGACCCTGTTGTCCTATTACAGGCAGCAGCGCTACTCTCATGGAAAAACATTGACCATGTGGATGGGATGTTGGGGCAAATCAAGAAAAACGTTCCTCAACTTCATGATCGATTCGCTCCTCTCTTACCCGTTCGCAAAAATGATAAACTTCAATGGTAGTCAACCTCAGTCTCCCGTAGCGTACGTCACCGCGACGCAAAATTGAGGCATTATGAGATTACTCCCTCATGTGGGAGTTGTGCCCGTTACAAAAAAGCGCGAAATATAGCTGTTTCCAAGATACATGCAGCAAAGATCTCATTCGAAATGAGACTCGCTCAAGAGGCCAATACTCAACCGAAACGATACTACAGCTATATTCAATCTAAATGGTCAACACGAAAAGGTGTAGGTAACTTGAGAAGAGACGATGGCTCTGCGGTCATTGCAAGCACTAAAAATACTCACTTTTTTCTTGCACTTTCAGAGCGTGCAACGCCGAGATTATAACTCGAACGCCTCTGCGCCATCACTTCAATGTGCACTCACTGAACGCACCCTCTGCACTGACCTTACATTCGATGTACACAATGTCGAGAATATATTGGCCAGCCTAGGATAAAACAAGTCGACAGGGCCCGATAGCATGCATTCACGAATGATCAGACTGCTAGCTTCTATATTAGCTGTGCCGATCACAAAACTTTTCACATCATCCCTCAGTCAGGGTACATTACTTTGGACTGGAGAACAGCCGTTGTAGTGCCTATCCATAAGGGAGGAGCTTATTCGGCGGTGAAAAATAACCGCCCGGTTAGCCTCACTAGTGTGCTATGTAAGGTTATGGAAAGGTTGATCCGCGGTAAAAATTTGTGGATATATATCCAAACACACTCTTCTGAATGCCGCACAACACAGCTTCCTAAAAGGTAGGTCATTTCTGACTAATTTGTTGAGCTTTCTAAACGAGGTCACTAATGATGATGAATGATGGTATAGCTTCCATATCGACTTTAGTAAGGCTTTTGATTCAGTCAACCATAGGCTCTTGCTACTCAAACTATCAGCCATATGAGTATCAGGGAACCTTCTGAGCTGGATTCGAGCATTACTTAGCGACCGTTTGTTTACTCTTAGGGTAGATGATACTCCGCAAGTGCGCATGTAAAGAGTGTGGTTCCCCAGGGCTCAGTCTTGAGATCGTTGCTGTTCCTCACCAGAAGAATATCGTGCAGCTAGAAAAGGTACAGAAGCTGGCCACTCGCATTATCGAGGGTTTAGCACACACAATTATGAAAATCGTCTATTCGCACCAGAACTTTTCTCGCTTAGGAGGAGGCAACTTAGGCGGGTATCTTATAGAGAACTCTAGGGTGGTCGAATGATGAAGTTGTCTCGAATTCGATGAGTTCTTTCGATTCTCTCTTTCGATTGTTATTCGTGGGCACAGACTTAAGCTAATTGAAAAGCACAACCGGCTCTAATCCAGAACGTACTTATATAGCATCCGTGTAGTTAACGCGTGAAACTCACTTCCCGCAGAACTAATCTCTGCAAGTTCAGTAATTGCGTTCAAACATGGACTGGACGAACGATGGCAGGTGCTCTTTTCGGAGCATTACCCTTAAGACTAAATCCCTCGATATTTATTGTCAAAAACCACAAAAATATTTGGATAATCATTTTTGAAACATAAAAAAGCGTTTCTTTTTCATTTTTCATATTTGTTGAAATAAAGTGCTGTCCATCGTCTTCTCATTCGATTGGTCATGCAACATGAATTAACTCTCTCACCTTTCGGTGATGAGACCTCTCTCATTCTCCATTCACAGTTACACACAGTTATCTACGAATCAATCCTGGTAGTGACTGATGTTTTCAAGCACACCTCCGAGAGAATCTAGGCACTCCTTTCGACTTAATTGACTATCGCCCGGTGATACTGATACTCATATTTCTAGATGCACTATATCTTTCTGATAATATGGATTCCAAACCTGAATACAAAAGTGTAGATGTGTCCATTAAATTATTGCCTTGCAGCGGGGTAAAAGAAAAGGCTATAATGCAGTTGAAAGAAGCGTTAAACTATTATGATCGATGATATATTTGTACTACGTCAGAGAGCACCGTATTTAAATACTATCTAAGTTAAACAGAATATTAATTGAATCTCGATGTTAGCAAATGTCAACAATTCTCAAACAATAATAATTAGTGACGTTGCTACATCAATTATTAAAACAAATTTGAGGGTTTATTTCGATTTTCAGAACACTTACAAATTCCTATCATTAGTTTTAATCATTTAAAATTATGTAACATTATCACCGTTACTGTTGCATTTTCAAAATGGGATCATTCGAATGTTCCGTAAATCCAATACCTTTGGAGGCTGATATGGATGAGATGATCATCGCGAACACAACTAAGTAAGTTTTTTGTGATATAATGCGGAAGCTCGAACAAAAATGATGAAAATCTATCATCAATTAATACGAGATTGATTGATGAAATTATGCTAACTGATGCGCACAATAAGCAGACTGATTTAGCAAAAGAAGTATGTTTTTCTATTCTGGCGGAACTATTCTAGTATATGTTGCACAAATTGGGCTCACTGGAGAAGCAATTCGAAAACTTTTCATCATTACAAAAAATAATGGATGAAAAAGTGATCAAATTAAATGAAAGTTTCTTGGACAACGAAAAGCGACGTGCTCATTCTCTGGAAAAATTTGCTTCAGAGAAAAATAAGTGTGAACAGTTAGAAAAGCAATGCAAAGAGTAAATCACACATATTTTATTTTACAGTATTCAAAATAATTTATCTAAATTGAATGAGAAAAAATTAAAACTTGAGCGTCGTAAAGAAAAATTGACGCCAAACAAAAAGTTTTTAGATGATTGCATTTCGAAATCGAGTCACTTCGATGATATATTCAAATTGATATCTAGATATCAAGAGCTTTTAGCTACCCAGAAAGTTAATTATAATTGAATCATTTTTCAGGAACTCGAAAATCGGCATTCTTCATTAAATTCGATTGTGCAATCGATCCAGAGGGATATTAAGAAACTTGATGAGGTATTATGTGTTTTTATTCACTTAAAGGACAAATATGAAGAGAAACTGACGCTAACGAATGAGGTAGTTAAATTGAGGAGAAAGATTGACGTTGAATACAATAAGAGGAAAACAAAAGAAGCAGCACTGAGAATGAATCAACAAGCTACCTTTTGTAGAATATTAGATTTTGCTCGGATAAATAAGTACTCAAGTAATTTATATAACAATTTAGTGTAATTAACAATATGTATGACATTTCAAGAAGATACGAGCGATTCACATCTGATATCAATGCACGCAATGTTCTTAAACAGATTAATGTGGTAGGTGACGATTCTCAAATAATTAATTTATATGATAAATTTTGGTTCATAATTCCAACTTTCATTCGAGAACCTTATAATTCAAACATTCATTTTGTTAATTGTAGCTCCATCTGTCGCTCGAAAATTACAGCAACCTCTCTGTTATTGGGCTTAATGTTTTAAAAACTGTCAAATCTGTAGTACGGATTACACGAGAAACAAAAGATGTAATATAAGGTAATATTTCATAGCCAGTCTACTCGGAAATCAAGATGAGTACGATAAATGCTTTTTCTTCTGCATATATTTATATTGATTTCTTGCTTTATAAAGGCGAAAAAATAGTATGTATACATAATTGGAATTTTTTGTAAATAATAACCTCCTTAAGTGGTAAATCCTAACGTGAGAAGCAAAAGATTAAGGATGATTCATGATAATGGAATTTGAAAGGAGAGTCTGCAAGAGACATCATCCTACTTGAGTACAATTAATCCATGGAACTAAAACTGCACCACCTTAAAATATGATTTGCGTCGACCAATTTCAGAAACTTTTAGACATTATCTGCGTGTTTCGATCTGAAATAACTATATATATATAAGATTCTCTTTTCAATAAAATTGACTTTTTCAAAGATATCTCTATACAAATTGAATGGGCTTCGTCAGGACAAAAGATGTTCTAAAACGCGGTGTAATATGTGTCGATGAAGTATTTGATGATGCTTGATAATTAAACATGGTGCAATGAGTAGAAAGCTTGGCTAAGTTTAAGTTTGGGTGACCTAGCGGTACTAAACACAATCGTACTACTAGCCACAACAACGATAAAAACTTTATTGTCTATGAGCCTTAGAACAAAATAAAAATAATCACACAACCTGTTGTATAATAAAGTGTGGGTAAAACTTAGGCATTACTGCTGCCGATACACATTTAAAGTTTACGAAAAATGTAACAAATCGTATTGATTATCCATGGTTTCTTTTTTAATTTCTGATTAGATTTACCGAAGTGCATCGAACATATCGCGTTTTGAAGGTTACATTTTGTTTGCTTCTTCACACGTATTTGAGAAAGATACGACATTGAATTGCATTAACCCACAACTATACTATTTAAACTATTATTATTTGCTGTCCGATGTCTCTTTATATGTTATGGTTATGATATAGCTTTGCTTTTTAACTCGTACAAAGATTCACAAGCGTTACTGAAAAAGCTAGCTTGTATTGTGCCCGAGTTTGGAGACTTTTTTTCACCCTCCAATTTCAGTGTTCTGCTCCAGGATACCGACTTATCAAACGGCACTCTATTACTGGACAATCAGGCGCTTGAAATTGTAGGTCGTGTCACGTATCTCGGTAGTTGTATCAATAATTCTGGATCATTAGATGACGAGGTCTTGGCACGCGTTTCGAAGGCGACCGTAGCCTTCCACATCTTTGGTCATCAATGGCGTCAGAAGGGACTGTTTCTGCAGCATTTTGTGATTTATCTGGTATAAACGTATACGCAACGATGCTCTCTGAAATGAGTTCTTTGGTAGCAATACTCACATAGAGATGCAGATCAACCTGCATATGTTACGCTGGATGGGTCAAGTCTTACGCGTGCCATACCACCGAATTTCGAAACGAATTCTTTTTGAGACGCCACATCCGGATTGGCGTTAATCTTGTGGTAGCCAAACCGTCAGGCGTAGGAAAATGGAACACCATACTAGTATTCTTTCCAGGCACAGCACGTCTTCCAAACTGAGGAGCCCGCGATCAGATATTGCAATGGTTAGTTATGCTGAATGATATGTTCCAAAACCGTTTTCAGTGGCTGTCTTGCACTGAGCACTTTCTTAGAGTGTTTGCTTAACCTTGTATGTTGTCAAGCGGAGTGACGAGAAAAGCTTGTTATAATGCATGACAGTGAAAGCCGCAAGGAGGCTGTCTTGATGATATCGCTCTACTCGATCATAAAACTTGTTTGAATGCATGTTTCATTCGAGGTGTAGGCACCTCTTCCCAGTTTTTTTGTGCCTTCCATTCTATAGAAGCCGTATCAATTTAAGTCCGACCCTTCCCCATCTTTTAGGCTTTTACTTTTTCATGGTTGTATGGCAGTTAAGCATTCGGTACGTACTAACGGTGTGATGCACTTCATGATGATGATGACAATATACACATATTCGAACACACCTGAACCACAGCCTTGCAAGGGTGCAGCGAATAAAATCTTATCCGAAAGATGGAGAATAGCGCAAGAAAAAGATCGTTTTAACGAGCAATCAATTCAGCATTATTCTACGTTTTTTTAAATGAGGTAACGTTGACTAACGCAATTGTAGCAGTAATGCACCTTAGATTTAGAGTCCAAATCCGTTTGCTCCCGCTGCTTATGGGTTTTGCTGCTTTTCGTAGGCTGTTTCGCACGGCCATCTCAACTCTATGCAATCGAGGCCCATCAGAACCCCTTCTTTTCCAAAATGTGTATTTTCTTATCATTAGCATACCAGTGTCTAGTAATCGCGTTTCTTGCAGGGCAGCCACGTCGACCTTCAGCCTTTTTTAACTCATTGTTGTTGTGTCTACGCTGCATAGACCTATCCGCTGTGTGCGTTGACTTATTGACTTCCGGTCGTTTGTTCTTGCTGTTCTTTCGGGAATAAGTGCTTTGTGCTTACTTGTGAATATAACTACTGGCGTCGCGATTCACTGAAACAGTGACATGCTCAGCTCAGCTCGTGCTCCCGATCCGCTTTGGGATGATCCTACTGCTCGTCCAACTCCTGAAGAGTGGCAGAATTTCGAACTTTCTTTCAAGGATTATCTTATCATGATAACAATTTTCAATCCAACAATCAAGATGACCTGTGAACAAGAGATCGTCTTCTTACGTCAATACCTTGGACGTGAAGGTCAACGATTTTCCGAAGCCCAGAATCTGAGAACCAAAGCAACGATCAACGAAGTGTTCACTGCACTGGATAAATATTGGGGTTCCCGAGTGAATTTGTTTGTCACACGGTATAAATTTTCCCGAATTCGACAGGAACCTGCGGAATCATTAGATGCGTATATTTCACGGTTGATCCCGGCAGTCCGCCTTTGCGAATTCAATGCAGTTCCCGCGAAGAAGGTAGAAGAAACCTTTCTAATACAACAATTCATTTCCGGCCTATCGGACGGCAGACTCCGGGAAATTCTTCTATCCGAGGATGCAAATAAAATTACTTGGGAACGTGTTCGTGAGATTGCTCGGTGCCGCACTGATATCATGGAGCAGAATAAATCGTTCTTTCATGCAAGTTCTGAGATATCACATGTGAAGCCAGCTTCTGCCCAACGTTCGAAATCATCGGCCATGAGCTGTTTCCGTTGTGGGAGTAACCAACATTTAGCGAACAGTCCATATTGCCAAGCTCGCAAAGGCAAGTGTAACAAATGTGGTAAGCTCGGTCACTTTGCTCGTGTATGTCGGTCTCAAACAGTTTCTCAAGTTGACACAAGTGACACAGACATGGTCGATTCTAATACAGCAACATCGGAAGCTGAACATATTTATGGCATTTCTAGTCACGAACGTACTACATGCTTTGCAATTGAACCCAAATTATTGGAAATGTCGCGCGTCTACGTTGGTCATCTTCCTGCTCGTATCAACGAACGTGATGTCGAACGATTTTTTAGAGGTTATGGTGCATTACGTGATGTGGTTTTGAAAAACGGATACGGTTTTGTTCAATTTGAAAATGAAAAAGATGCCGAGGATGCGGTTTATGAGTTACATGGCCGTAAATTACGCGGTGAACGAATAATTGTGGAACACGCCAGGCTACCTCCCGGGGCTCGTGGTAGTAGTCGTCGCGGTGTAGGACGCGATCGGAAATATGGCCCGCCAACTCGAACGGAATATCGTGTTATTGTGGAAAACTTGTCTTCTCGCGTCAGCTGGCAAGATCTCAAAGATTTGTTGAGAAAGGCTGGCGATGTTACATATGCGGATGCGCACAAAGCTGGTAGAAATGATGGTATTGTTGAGTTTTCATGTTATAATGATATGAAGGACGCTATTAAGAAGTTTGATGGGCATGAACTTTACGGTAGACGACTAGGTGTGTATGAAGATAGACAAAATCGTTGGTCTCGTTCTTGTTCTTCAAGACGCTCTCGATCCGATAGTCGCAATAGAAAACGAAGTCAATGTCGTGGTTCGTATCGCAAGCAGGATTCACGCTCTCCTAAAGATAAACGTAATCGATCAGTATCTATTGGGCGTCGCCGATCGAGTTCACGAGAGCGCCGCGAGTCGCATAAGCGTTCTCGACGAGACTCTGCTGAAGTTAAATCGCGAAGTGCCTCTCATCGTTCTGTATCACGTCATTCTCGCGAACGCTCGGTTTCACACCACAGCGATAAGCGATCAGAGACTGCTGACTCACGTTCACCCAGCCGTAACGGAAGAGATGTCGCAATAAAAGAAAAGAATGACCGAAGATCGCGATCGGCTTCTCGTTTGCGCTCACGTAGTAGATCGAGATCGGCTGTATCACAATCACCCGTACGCTCTCGAACTGCCTCCCGTTCACGTTCTGGCTCCCGACACAGTCGCTCAGTATTAGTAGAAAGACGTTCGGATGATGATATGAACGACAGTAGAAGAAGCAAAAATAAAGAAGCACCCACGAAAATAAAAACTGTGTGTACACCCGGCACTTACGAATTAGAGGATGGTACAAAAGTTAATGCCAGACGCGTCTATAGTGCTTCCGGGGATCGGCCATTACAACTGCCCGTATGTAACAGAGCAACGCAGCAACCACAAGCTGGAGGGTCTAGCCAATTGCGAAGAACGCTCAGGGTACGTACACCCGTCGACCACTACCAAGCGTGGCGGATTGGCTCGAACAGTAACGGGGAGAGTGGTGTTGTGTCTACGCTGCATAGACCTGTCCGCTGTGTGCGTTGACTTATTGATTTCCGGACGTTTGTTCTTGCTGTTCTTTCGGGAAGAACAAACGACCGGAAATCAATAAGTCAACGCACACAGCGGACAGGTCTATGCAGCGTAGACACAACAATTGTTAACCACATTAGATTTTCTCACGCCAATGATATTCGAGACGTCGTCATGAAATTCTGGTAGTACTGACCGGATGTTCCAGGTTCCCAGTTTCAAAGACAACGTTTGTTTTTGAGTTATTCGTTTTGCTGGTGCGGAAAAATACAGTCTGTTTGCCGGCTGATTTTTAATCCCCATGTACCCATTGAAGAGCGAGGCGAGACGGCACCTTGTTGACTAGCGGCAGCCCAGATTGAGGCGGGCGGCAGCCGTCCAATGAGACCTGAAAATCTCTCCCACTGTTAAAAGCAGCCCCAGGACCTGAGCCCTAATTCAGCCGATCCATAGTTTTTAATCGGCGTCTGCTGCTTCTCGTGTTATTAGCCATAGAAGCGGAATGGTGTGTCCTCTCCATTGGTGTGTAAAGATGCACGTTAGGGCAGTACAATGTGGAGAATTATCTGTTACCCATGCAGGAATTGCTCCATCTTTACGACACTACTGAAACCAAATGAAAAGCTAAACTGATATGTTTTAACAACGATGCCGCTGCAGGAGTTGTTATGACGAACTTGAATACAACTTTAGATTGCCTAACTGGACTACGGCTCTGTATTTTGCCTCGATGTTGACTCTTAAAGCCCGTTTCGTTATTGGATGTAGCCATTTGGTGATGAAGGTTTGAGATAAGGATCTTTCTTCCCCTGGGCGGACCTTCTTTATGGACCTACGAGGTCCACTTGCCCGATGCATGCTAGTTTTGAGGCGCCAGTCAGTTGCCTTCGCCCCTTTTCGTGTCCATAGAAGCAGTTCCACCGGGTCACACAGGAACACACGCGCGCAGGCCAAGAGCTGGACTTGGTTGTTCGATGCTCAATAATACGCGCGCCATTAGAGCATTATTGGAATTGGAAGCTTATCACCCAAACCGCTTCGGCCGTGACAAACTTGGAATTACCGGTATCAAATACAGAGTGCTTAACTGCCAAACCACTACACATTATAATCCTCAAAAAATAGCGAAGGCTGAAGCTACTGAACCTATAGAAGTTTATACACATACGCACTGGGATGAGTTTGAATATTCTCTGTTGCATTCTAACTACAATATTTTTGATATTTCCATCGTGCAAATTTCGACATCAATGAGAAGGTGAAATGGATTTCATTCATATTACTTGAGTAGACAAAGCCTAGCATTGGAATTGTTGTTTGAAATCATCAGGTATGGACAGTATGATCAGGATCCAAGAACATTTTTATTCAAACCCATGGGGTAAACCCCATCCACCGAAATGTGATTAAACAAATTCGTCGTGTCAGCCCTATGCAACAATGGCTTTTAAGTTGAAAGCTTGATTTAGTGTAATGTTTTCTTTAGTACAACCGAATATCCCAAACAGTTGTCGTTTGAATCACCTGACCCTAAGATTGTAAGTAGAAAATGAGAACCTTATTTCATTCATTTATTCATTTTGAATTATGCTTCATTAACATAGGATTATAAACTTGCCTGAATATAATTTCGCACTGGAAGATATTGTTGAAAGAAGGATAAACTCAAAATAATGCTCTGTTTACGATCGGAACAACGGCCCAAAATATCGGTTAAATTTATGTTAGGAATTGAGAATCCGAAAATAGCATGAAACTAAATATCTTTACTTCAGGATTTGAGTCGATTAGCCATACGTTAAAAGCTGCCTGATCTTTATAATAGACATGCGTTCGCGTAAATAATAAAAGTGCACTGTTGGCTGATTTACAAGAAATTAGGGAAACGACGTCACCTGTTTTATCCTACAACTGGTTTGCTCAACTAGCAGCTCTGTTATGTTGAAAATCACGTGAAGTTGATTGTAGTGAAGTTATCATTGCCACCTTTATACAGGAAACGGAATGACAACCGCAAGTGGAATGTAACTGCATGTTATACTTACCACGATTATGAATGTATCGATATAAACGATAAAACGTCATACAGTTTCAATATTTTTCAACCCCATGTCATCTTTGGATGGACAGACTAATAGTGGCTTTGATGTAAATGTTTGTTACGTATCTAACTATTCCACTGAGGCTCAATACTCTCACACTACCGTTTTGTTACCTAATAACACAATCTGTCCAAACCGCTGGTATACTGTAAACGGGAGTGGCGTTCGTATCAACAAAGCTGGACGTTGTAGCTTACTTGAATTTGTTCTCCGAGCTTGTTGAGTTTTCATCGGACGTTTCGTTGCCAGACTAGGCAACATCTTCAGCGATTGTTGGCAAATTGACTGCTCGAAGTGGCACTGACGATGGTATTTGGCCGGCCGACCACTGGTCACGTGATCGCATGTGATTGATTGATCAATCAATCACGTACCCTGGTCGGCCGGCCAGTGCCACTTCGAGCAGTCAATTTGCCACAATCGGCTGAAGATGTTGCCTAGTCTGGCAACGAAACGTCCGATGTAAACTCTGCAAGCTCGGAAACAAATTCAAGTAAGCTATAACACGACCCGAGCTACAAATATTCCAAACAATACTAACAAATCTGGACGTTCCTAAGCGTTTTAACGCTTGAAATGGTTTATTCTGTGAACTTGTTGATACAACGAAGTTCGTTAGTTTGACGCCAGATCAGTAATAATTTCAAATCCGAACTGCCGTTAGGTTTAACTCATTAGACTTTATCCCTATTCTGCAACAGTCTATTCAATTTTTAGCCTAGCATGAACCAACTTAACCTCGCAATAGTACTTCTTCGAAACTGAAAATTTTTGATGGTAAAAAACGCAATCAGTTTGCGATTTCGAGGATAAATCCTCATTTGCAAATTGAAATTTAGCTTTTTATATGGGGACTAATCTAAGTCCCACAGTTGGTGCAATGTAGCACCGATAACTGTTTGGAATATTTTTCCAACATTCCAATAACAGCAGGATGGTAGTTATTGTTTAAAGTCAGATTTTTATTAATAAGTAGTATATGACATTCTGTACTTCTGTGTGCTTCTGTCCTGCTTTTCGAACGTCATATACTACTTATTAATAAAAATCTGACTTTAAACAATAACGCGATCAGCTTACCAAGAACCACTGGATGACGAGGTAAATGTAATCAAAACGCATAACCTTCCAGCCGTTAATAAAGACACTCATATAGTCATCGAGCTTCAAAGTGAAAACCACAACCGATTCTGGGCGTAAAATTTGTTTTGGATAGGCGTTGAAATTGGAACCGATTCCAACAGAGAAATAATTACGACGGATAATCAATCGAGATTGTGGGATGGTCAAGTCGTTTGAATGTTTTATGTTCAAGTTAGATCCCCGAGTGTTAGTAAATGCTACGTAGGATGATTTACGGGGTGAATAATTTAAAAGGTCTCCATGAGGCTTATCCGTTTGCGTCGTTGCGTAATCACTTGGAGATTTAGTTATGAAATGCGCTCACAGAAAAACGAATTCTTGTAAGGTGAGACCAACTGTTTCTTGATGATAAATGTTGTCAAGCAGCATGTCTTTGCATTTTGACGGATTGAATTGCAATCATCACTATAAGTTATACTTATCCCGCTGTAATGCCATGTAATCGACAAGTGACCAAACACGCTTCCATATCTTAATATCATTGACAATCCGCAACTCACTATATCTACCCGGAGAATAATCCAAGCCTTTACATGAGCTACAAGTATGGAACAATTTGGTACACATCGAATTCCGGTTTTATTAGTGATTGGCCGTTTCTGATTGGTTGTGTTTCACTACATTTGTTTGAAAATGACAAATTTTTTGGTTTTTAATTTTATAGGTTGCACTATTTCTAAAGGATCTCGATGATATCGTCAAAGAGTCACAAACTTGTTAACTGTTCAACGCTACTTTTTGCTCATCAGGATATCTCACGACGAATCACGTATGCTTGCTATATTCGAAAGTAAATACAGTATTTTGAAATAAAATTATCAACTTACTTTCCCGTGGTATAACGGAATAGGATTTGGGTATGGAGTGCATTAAGTTGGAAGGTACATACTGTTACTGTTAAGAAAACTAATACATAACAAACCAACGATATTTGTTCACCTCAAACTACAAGTCGCTTTGTGCTATACGAAGCTCAGTGGTTGTGCTAACAGAACAGGTAACACAAAATTAGTACCAAATTAAATACATTTGAAATAATGATAATTGATTATGCTCCAAACGATGCAGGCATCGCATACCATATTTCATAGTGAAGGCTAAGAGCCATTTCTATGTGGTCTCTTAATTAGCGGTATGATATAATCTGACTTAAACTAGCCATAGTATGTATGAAAGCACATAACTGATCCAGGCAAAGTACTACCTGCAATGATGAATTTGGGATAACAGGCGGCCTTCGATTTTCATGACCTTCAATGTTTAACTGATTTCCACACCTCGAAGACTTCGATGGCCTTGGTTTACTCCGACCCATCGGTGCCGCAAGTTTTATTAAGGATTCGAATTGGTCTCACGTGAAAGTGACTCAAACGTCCAGGGAAAAACTGTACTGAAATTTTGCTTGCCCTTAGAAGTTCAAATTTGCAGGCATTTCCATCACATGTACACCAAAACCGTTTTCGTTCTGTTGGCATTCATAAAGTGGGAAAAGAAAGATCAGGATCCTCATATATTGAAACTGTGAAGAAATTGTAAACCAGGTATGTACTTGTATGGTATAATTTTAAAGCATACGGAACCTAATCGTAGTGTCCCTACCTGATTAGTGTAAGTGCACAAAACGAGTCATAGTCCTGTGCATCGCAATGTGCTATTGAACTTTCTGCAGCGGTGTAGATATCGAGAAAATAAGTTACCATGCGTAGGCTTTGCAGGTTAGGTCATGTATTGCGAATGAGAAAGCAGCGTTTTCTTCGAGCAGTTTTGCCTGCCATTCCTACTTCAAAATATCGTCGTTGTAGGCTGAGTGTAAACTAGCTGTAGTTGGGGAGAACGGACTGCACAATTCCGGGCAGAGATTAGAATTTTCTGTGGCTTCCTACTGTTGGTGATATGACTTAAAATCCTGTTCAGCATAGTCGTGTTTCAGTCATCTTGGAGTGTTCCATTAATCTTGTTATGAAGCATGAAACCAAAAGCCCCAAGTAAGCTGTCGTGTTGATGACGCTCTAGCCGTTCACAACAATTGATTGAATGCGCATGTACCTTATCCCAGTTTGTTTGTCCCTATTCTTTTGCAGATTCAGTCGCCTTTTATGTACCACCGAACCCCATCATTTTGAATTTCAGTTCATCATTTTTGTATGAGAGTTGAGTACACTTCACTTGTTACTGAGGTAATACAACCCACGGCGATCAGATGAGGACACTACGCTTAACTCCAATGAGAGTGGAAACAGCGGTTCAGTAGTAATCATAGTTGATAACCACTTTTAAACGTGGGTCATGCAAATAACCATCGTGTCTTTCAAGTATAAATTTGTTTACAACATTGCGGGTGTTTCAATTTTAACTGAAACGAATGTTACTGTATCCACCCAGTGACGACAAATAGCCGGGAAAAGATTTTAAAGCGAACAAATCATAATATTGCTCAAATAGTTAGATATTGATAAATGGAGCACGTTGATGTTAATTTAGTCCAATCACAGAAATTCCATCACTTAAGATTGACGTATGTCGGATCAAGTGTTAACAGCTTCATTGCAATCAAATGCAAGTCACCAAGAATATTGGAACATAACTTTACTATTCACCGAGGAATAAGAAACTTCAGTTAAAGGCAGAAAACAGCAAGCAGGTGAATGGAAGCAAGTATCGTTTTGCGATAAGCATTCAAAAATTAAACCAACAAAATTTGGACGAGTCAACCCATTATCATGATTGTCGAATAAAATGGATCGCCTCCAATGTCTAAAGTGAAAGTATCATATACGCTTCTTGTCGCCGGGAATTCTAGACATACTTGTCGTTATTATCCTCATTCAATCAATGACGGGCATTGCTGTACACCTAAGGCACATGTTGATTTTATATTCCAAGTCACTTTGCTAAACAATTAATCTGTTTCAAAAGAGACGCTATTTTCCAGAGCGTACCCCGATAGGTGCTACTCAGTCTTTCGACCACGTTTAGCGGTCGTCTGCGTGTGCTACATTCAACAGCACTAATTCTTCTCTACATTAAAGCTGTCGCCTACAACGAGAGCGATGAAGAGCTCATCAACTGAATTTGGACTCAGATGCACGCAGATGCTTAGTGGTAAAATGTTCTAACTTGTTAATCAAAGCCCACGTCTAATTTCTAGTTGGAAAAGTTAAAAGACAAATATCTGGCTAAATTCTTGCTAATTATTTGATTACGAGTACGGAATTTCAAAAAATCAGACCAACCAGCATAATGGGGACAGACCTAGTATTATGCAAAGTTTTGTGGTGCTCACATCCTTATTTCTTACACACTATATTGCCATCATCATGTGGAGACAGTAATATCAGGTTCAGTGAGCCTTGACAGAGTGGGATAGTGGTAAACAAAAGTATGCTTGTATGTTACTGCTAAATTGCGTTCTTGCAAAGAACCACGATGTTCAAATACAGAATCAAAACTTGATTCATGATCGAGCACTCAAGCCGCCTGGTTTTATTTTGTTTATTTGATTTTCAGAGTTGAATTTACATCAGATTGATGGCTACATATTGATTTTAAAATAATCTGAAAACCTGGATTGAAACACGACTTGCGTTCGTCTAATGAAGTAATACTACCAAAAGTTCGGAAAGAATCTGATCATTCAAAATATTTTTGTGTGCCGTTGTCACCACTTTCCTTGAAATTCTCGGCCGAAATCTCAACAAACGTGATGGGCAATAGCCTAAACTTTGAAAATGACCTAAGTTTCCCATTGCAGCTTGTGCCAATTCGTTGGGTGAGGATGGAATCCACTATCTTGAAGCCAATTTTTCAGAGTTAACAATCGATTGGAGTATGTTTAAGACCGATCGTGTATTCATAATGCAAAGGAATTTGAGTGCAATCTGTTAGA
>JACCGJ010000525.1:25798-44721 GCA_013407085.1 Atriophallophorus winterbourni | reverse complement strand
CACAGAAAGTGTGGACGACATTTTGGTCGTCTTTGGTTTGAATTGAATTTGATTCTGGAGTATTTGGCTCCATTGTTGCTGTGACGTTCCTATACAATTAAGGTTTGTATAGTTATTTTTTTGTAATTGTTGTTAATTACAGTACCGTAGAATATCCCAATCGTTGTTTTGAATTTATCGAAATAAGAAACGGGTGGACTACGCGTAACTCACGTCACAGACAATACAGTACTTAATTTGGAATTTGATTCTTCTCGAACTTACCGAGAAGTACTCAATTCGTGAATTGCATCAATTCGGTTTCTGTGCTCAAGTTGGATCGTTTCAATAGGATTCGCATCACAACTTGTCTTCTGACTGGTACAGTATTTGTCTCAACCGGAGAAAATACGCATTTTGGTTCGTTCAATTGAAGCTATATTGAGCAAAATTGGCGAAGAACTCCCCGATCGTCGTGACATTGAACATTTGACAGTCAATCCCTGTTCACAACTTTGGTGACGTCCCCTTTTTATTTATTTTTTGTCGTTTTGGAACATTGTATATTTCATCTAATATGCCTAAGATATCTTCTAAGATAGCTTCTAAGGAAAACGATGATGATAGCATTTCGAGTTCTCAACAAGTGTTACAATTGAAGCGCGATTTAGATGCTGCTAGATCAACGATAGAGCGCTTGACAGAGGAACGACGAGGAGTCGCTGAAGAAGTAAACTTGATCGCCGGTACAAGTAGCAAAACTGAAGGGTTCGACTCGGCGGTAAGCTATTTGCAACCAGCGATGAACATGAGTATGGGATTGCCTAAAGTAGAATTATCCTACTTCGACGGTAATCCGATAGACTATTGGAAGTTCCTGAAACAGTTTGAATGTTACGTTGAGTCGAGGCTTATGGATCCAGGCCAGCGACTGTTGTATTTAATGTATTACTGTCGGGGCAAGGCTCGAAAAGCAATTGATGCATGTGTCATGCTACAACCCACTGAGGGTTATGCGCGGGCAAAGAAGATTTTGAAAGACTTGTTTGGACTACCACATGTAATTGCCAGGTCAACATTAGAGGAGTTGCTTGATGAAGCTAGAAGACTTTCCAACAACTTAGATGGTTTGTCTGATTTGGCCATAAAAATGGAAAATTGCCAAATCACATTGAAGCAAATGAAGTGTGACGCTGATTTGAATTCAGTCACAACTTTGGAAGGATTAGTGAAATGCTTCCCTGTTGCGTTACAACAGCAGTGGGCTGACGCAGCGGATACAATGCTTGCTGACGGGTCAGAAGTTGATTTTGCCAGTCTGACCGAGTTCGTATCTCGGAGAGCAAGAATTGCCAGGAGCAGATTTGGCATGCTAATAGATAGAACATCTGTCTCTTCGAAGCCATCAGAGAAACCAAGAATGCCAGATAGAAGGAGGGTGTTTATGACTACGAGGGAACCGAGGCCAATGCTGGTTGAATGTTTTCAATGTAGAGGACCTCATAAGATAGAAGATTGTCCTGTTTATCAGGAGGCTGACGTAAAAGCCAGATGGAATATGGCTAAGCAGCATGGAATGTGTTACGTTTGCTTATGCCGGTCTCACAGGGCATTCGATTGCAAGATTACGAATACTTGTTCCGTTGAAGGTTGTAATAGACGACACCATTCTTCGCTGCATTATGATCGTCCTAATGAGCAACTGAAAAGTATAAACTGCAGTGTTACTGCTCTCAGTACAGCAGTAAGCTTAGGCTACCTGACAGTGAACATTGACACGCCAGTTGGACTTGTTCCAGCCGTGGCTTTACTTGATAATGGCTCTGATACAACTTTGATCTCGCAGAGTTTTGTTGAGAAATTTTGTATGCCTAGTGCGCCAGTTGATGTGTCGATAGCAACACTTGGTCTACATCGAAAGTTGAAAAGTTCGTTGTTAAGTTTCGATGTGCATTCGGTAGACAGTGATGAAATAATTCATGTTGCCGAAGCTTACACGGTTTCAAAGTTACCTGAAGCAGTGCTGAAATCTCCAAATATGATCAGCACGAGGTATGCACATTTGAAAGATCTGAAGTTTTCAGAGAATGTGGGGAGAGAAATAACTTTGCTTATTGGCTGTAACGTACCGGAAGCGCATTGGGTGCTTGAACAACGTGTAGTGGTCGAAAGCAGCCATTCGCTACCAAGACGTTACTTGGATGGGTGCTACAGGGACCAACCGATTGTTCGACAGTTGTTAATCATGTAAGTGTTCTCACCGCACAAACACAAGAACGACAACGATGGATCAACACACGTCACAATTTGATTCCCGGTGATGTAGTATTGGTTGTGTCTGAAGAATTGTCGAAAATGTCGTGGCCGCTTGGTATTATTGAGACAGCGGAAGTGAGTGATGATGGTTTGGTACGAACGGTCAGCATACGAACAAGGGATGACGTGATCCGGCGTGATATTCGGAAAGTATGTTTGTTAGAAGGGTCCCAAGAGGTGGGTGACTTGGGTAAGGATCAGGACAACTCTTCTTTATAAGGCAAGAAGCATCACCGGAGGATGTGGTGAGTCTGCGGCTTGCAACCGCATTCTCTATAAAAAGCTACTAATATCCAATGATGGTGATGTAATGTGGCGGAAGTGACTCGCCACTAAATAAAGTCATTTGCTGCTCTGAATTCATTAGGGTATTCGTCGAACAATCGTTGTACAGTTGAGCCCTAGAAAGAATTTGGTCGGAGGTGTAAGGTTCAAAGTAGTTTGAAATTCTTCCTTTCCCTTCAACATTCCTTTTATTTTGAACCTAGTTACAAAACCTGAATTTTGTGTAATAGATTTTGCTTGTGTTTAATTTTCCTACAGTATTTTGATATAAAACTTTTCTTTTTGTAATTATTTCTGTTATTGTAAATCTTTTCTGTACACGCCTTCGGTCAAATGTTTGTTTTAATTTATTGTTTCTGCCATTGTCGGTCATTGTTGCGGAATTTGGTTGCCATTTTGGGCTTCAGTATTTTGCTTGAATTTGGACGCTATTTTGAGTGTCATTTTTGATTGTCACAGAAAGTTTGGACGACATTTTGGTCGTCTTTTGTTTGAATTGAATTTGATTCTGGAGTATTTGGCTCCATTGTTGCTGTGACGTTCCTATACAATTAAGGTTTGTATAGTTATTTTTGTTGTAATTGTTGTTAATTACAGTACCGTAGAATATCCCAATCGTTGTTTTGAATTTATCGAAATAAGAAACGGGTGGACTACGCGTAACTCACGTCACAGACAATACACGGCCAATTGACATTGGTTTACATATCTTTATCATAATTAAAACGTTACACGAAAGGAAAAATGTTACAGGAATGCGTTAAGTAGGTCAGACAATTGCACAGTGCATAGGCAGTGTGATATGTAACCCGACTTGTGGGTACTTTGGGGTAGTGAAATGCAGACAGTTTATGTGAGATGGAGGTCATTCAAAGTAACGAGACAAATGTCAGGGAACAAGAGGAGATAAGGAGGTGTTATTATATGTAGCGAGACAAGTGAAATGTTGCTGTCATGGGTGAATGTGCCTCACCCAATACGATCAAACTCCTCTTCTCACTTCATGTGATAGAGCGTTTAGTTACATCCGCACAATTTCGCCTAAGCACATTAAAACTTTTATTCTGAATGAAACTTGGTTTAAGCAGACGTGAAACATTAGAGTGAATATTTTACAACATTGAAAATAATATGCTTAGAGTCGCATCACTGTCCATAGTCGAGCTGTTCTTCATAACCCTAGCTCATTTAGGAACATAGTAGTTAGGAAGTCATCCAACCAACGAGCACCGTTGGTGTCAATTACCGTACTCAACTTTATCCACCATCTTCAACTATCTCTAAAATGGATTGTTTAATCCATGTGTTTATTGAAGCATTTCTACAACACGCCACTGTGAACTATCAAGAAGTCACAGATATACTTTACACAACACACTTAGAGCCAATGAATACAATGCCCTCATAAATCAGGATAAGCTGAAATCACTACGTAAGCTTTTCAAGTTACGATCATCCAACTCACCCAGCAATATAGATTTCATTGTCAAAAATTGTATTTATTCCGTAGCTGAAATAATCATCAGTTCCCCTAATGCTATCTGTGAAGAATTCCTTCAATAATTTGACTAAACCTACAACGAGTTAAACTACGTTTATACAACCAGTCAAATTCCTTCGCAAATTTGATTCCATTGCCCATGTGCTGATGGCATGGTGATAGTTTTGTGGCATTTGAAGACTGACAAGACTGTGCGCCATATTTTTAGATCGTCCGTAAACATCAAAAAGGTGATTGTATACTCCGCGTTATATTATTCACTAAAACTAAAACAAAGGAGGACCTATTGCCAACACTTGAGCTTCACAATTGCCTTCAGTACTTCAGTTAGAAAGTGTCATGTAGATTGGTAAACCCAAAGATCAACCAAAACACTGCAAAGGTTTTTTGAAAGCGAGATTAAAAGTCCATACGCTCTCAATCGTTGCACAAACATTCAATAGCTTACTCCGTCAAATGCCTTAGAAATGTAGAAGAAAATCGCGTCGACTGACATTTCATATTCTTACGCATCAGTCCAAGTCTCTCATGTGTATATGAGGTTGGTTATACATGATCGAAACTTGACAAACCAATGTTTTGGAGGGATAAGTGTGCCCCGCTGATACACATATCCGTAAATGCAATGCTTAACTTGCTTTTTCTTAGTATTCAAGAGAACAGAATTGAGACAAACTAGTCGTTAATTAGTTGGTTTGTATTTGTCACCCAGTTCGGCTTAATAATACCACATTTCTATTTGACCGGTAGTTCACTTGCCAAAAATTACTTTTCGCAGTACAAGCCAGTGGATGGGCGATTACTGGAGTTAGATGTATGAGTATGTCGGGGTGAATTCGGTCCTACATGAGAGACTTTGTTGTTCCAAGATCATTTAAAAATTCTGTACAGAAAAAGATACTGTAAAGAAATACATTATCGGTAACGTCAATGTGTATAACACCCGGCAGTTTATTTTGGTTGCAGTTTAAAATATTCTGTATGCATCATAATTAACCGGGATAGGTTGTGATTTGAAGACATTCCACAACTCTTCTTTTACGCATCATATTTTGCAAAACTTTGTCGAGCCGAATCAGATTACGGTAGCTCCTAGAGTGTTTCTTCATCTAAACATGATCGCATAAAGTTCTCAGAGCTTATAATATATTTTGTTCAGAGTCGATAAAGATATATATTTTTGTCGTTTCACGACTGTGTTAGCGACGCTTTCAAGGACAATTAATACAGCCAATACTGGGTTAAGGAAAGTCTGATGTGTAACTACATTATTTCTAGGAAGGCATGTGTGAGCTCAATTACTGCATGTTTACTGGATTCAAGAGGTTGCATATGACAAATGTTGCAAATACAGTGCTCTAATAGAGTGAGAATGAGGTCCAATCACAAGATACAGTGACGGGTCATATGAGAGACATGTTTCATTCATTATTTTACTATAGAAATGACGATATCCAAATAGCTGGAAATTGTAATCTATAATCGTTTTCAACCCGGTTACAGTTACGCGCAAGAATTGTCAAAACGTTGCAAAACCAATTTATTCGTAATGGACAATTTTCTATAAAAAGCGGTACTGAAAAAATAAACACAAATGCAAAATTTTACCTCAACACTGAAAATCCGGGATTAGTTTCAATAACAATTACGAGCGTCCATAAGCAGAAAATATGGCGCAGGTGAAATGAAGTAAAAATGCGAGTCAACAAATGGCGGGAAAGATTAAAACGAAATAAGAAGGGTGTAAAAAGATGAAGAGAATTTCTGGTATAATATTTAAAACTTCGAAAATAAATGTGTACAGTTTGTTGGTAGCACAAAATAGGGAGTCCAAACAGGCCAAATAATTAAGCTAACTTAAATGTGAATATAACCTTTACATACTACAGAGTTCAGAAACAAATATAAGCTAAGGAGGGTGTGATTTACAGCTTAAATTTGGTCAGCCTATATTAGATATTTTAGAGTTCCTTATGATCAAAATCTTCGGCTGCGCTAAATGTTCCCGAATTGAATTCATGCAAGCACCATCCACACATTTTGGACGACGATCAAATCGAAGAAACTTATGATTTTCACCTTCAAATTGTTTGATTGATTTCATGTTCAAGTTCAATTTGCATAGAGGGTTTAGTGAGAAAATCCTATCATACACAGATTTTCTTTGACGGTGTAGTTACTAGGACTTCTGTATTAGGTATAAAGCTCGCAACGTTCACACGCTCTTGTTTCCGGATATCTGGAAAGCAATAAAATACATTAATATTATTATTATAATTATTATTATAACTATAATTATGATAAATAATATAATTATAACATAATAATAATAATTATTATTATTATTGTAATGAAATATAAACGATCAAAACATCGGGTTGAGTGATTGTGTGTGAAAATTCTTCTATCTTCAATTTCGGTGGATACCCAAGACCCTGATACAGCAACCATGGCAGGTTGATATTGGTTAATAATGATCTGTTGTTCGTCTCTCGTCAAACGACATGCCATATATCAAAACAAACATAGTGCCTTTCAGTGTGAGATTTTGCAAGTAATTTTAATGGATACTGAGCAATTGATCATTCAATTCAATTCAATTCAATTCCATTTTAATGGTCTAAAAAGCATATAGCTTTACAAAAAACCACAGAAATATATGAAAACATTAAGCTGCGTGTGTTCCTGTTTAATCCACATACAACATTGACTCCTGCAGACTTCAAAATATTCCCTTCAGTTATCAAGCGATTCCAATATAAGTGAAAACTAGAATATAATTTTTAAGTATCTTAATGAGTTACAAGACAAGCGCGCTCCGCTGCAGTGCGTGAGAAGGCATCAAAGGCCGCCCTGGTGGACTCCTCGAGTCCGTTGGTCTATGCGTTAACGGGATCGCCTATGACGGCAATATAAGCAATCCCTCACTTCTGGTTCTTTGACCCACTTCAAAACCGCTAGGAATGCTTGTGTTAAATTGCAGCTTTTGCTTAAACTGGATTTTGAGTTATCTTTAGCTGAGAATGATAAATCCAAACCGAAAAGGTTTTACAGCTACGCACAGTCAAAAGGCCACACCGGGGGAAGCATACAAGATTTGAAACTGGAGAACGGAAAAGTAGCTGATACCGACCTGTCTAAGGCGACTGCCTTCTCATGATTTTTATTAGCGTTCAACGACGGGATAATTCCTTAAATGCACCGTCAGGTCTGCTTGGCCTGACACCTAAGGTCCATCTATTAGATGAGTTGACCTTCAACGAGGCTGGGGTGTATGACGCACTTATACATGTTCGCGTCAACAAATCTGAGCGACCGGGTGGTATCCACTTAATCATGCTAAAAAATTAGGCTTCCGTGCTTACTGAACCGTTTTGCCAGCTCTTTATTTCACGCTCGCATCAGAAATGGTTCCAAGTAAGTTGAGGGAAGCCATAGTCGTGCCAATACAAACGGGTGGTTGCATGTCAACTGTTGGGAACTATAGACCTGCCAGCCTGACTAGCATCGTCCAAAAGTACTAGAAAAATAATTCCGTGACCAAATCTGTCAGCATCTTAGTCGGCATTGTCTGTTAAGTTTTACTGAACATGGATTTCTCAAGGGTAGACCCTGCCTGACTAACCTTCTTAGTTTTCTCGATACTGCAACTAAAATGCTGGACGAAGGAAAGCAAGTCGAAGCCTTCTACTTAGATGTTAGCAAGGCTTTTGATTCCGTGAGTCACCGCCTTCTAGAGATCAAGCAGGCAGCAAAAGGCATACGGGGTAGTCTACTCACTTAGATAAAAGCATTCCTTACTGGTAGGACATTCAGAGTTCGGGTTGGGTCAACGTTGTCTAGACAAACCGACGTGATCAGTGGGGTCCCTCAAGGATCGGTACTCGGTCCTCTCCTATTCCTAATTTTCATTTATGTCTTATAGTCTGCCTTGAAGTGTCCATGGTTCATTTTCGCGGATGATGTGAAGTTCATCGGAGCAACGGATGAGGATACCTTGTCGCAGATCTTGAGCGGGTCATAAACTGGTCATACCAGTGGGACCTCCCACTGAACCATACTAAGAGAAAACTCTTATCAGCACTGGGTGATAAGATTTCGGTCCAGGTGTCAGGAAATTCCATCAGTGTTAACGCCGGACAGTGTGGTAAGGATTTAGGAGTACTGGTTAGGGCTGACTTCAAATGGGAGGAGTAATGTGCCGCTGCGGCTCAGCGTGTGCGCAAGGTACTTTTTCTGCTGAAATCAGTGCTATTGAGCAGAAGACCCGATGTATTCTTGCCACTTTACAGGGCATTAGTTGGGTCGCACCCCGAATATTGCGTACAGGATTGGTGTCCTCACTACAAAAAGGATATCTTTTGACTTGAAAGCGTACAGCGCCTCGCATCTCGCCTGTTTGAGTGTCAGCGACGCAAACCGCACGATGCGAGCATGATGTCTATTGATCTGTTCTCCCTCAGGCACCGTCGTTTGAGAGGTGACTTAATCGTTACCTTTAAGGTCCTAAAGGGTTTGAGTGGCATGTAATGAAGTACTTCTTTAAATTAAGTCCCGAGCCGGGCACTTGGGGCAATCACTTAAAATAGCTAAGAAGCGATGTTGGCTAGACTCCAGGAAACACTTTGTCATTTTTTGGTTTGTTAACTTCTTGAACATTCTTCCAGAAAAACTTATATCCGGCATCCCCAGCTAGATTTTTAGCCGCAATTCGGAGAAGGTCGTTGATACACCTGCGATCAAAATCTCTGCGAGAATGGGAATCCTTAATAAACGGTTCCGCTCGATTAAAAACTAGTAATTTCTTGTTCTAGATATCGAAACAGAGGAATTGCCCTGCAGAGTTTTAATTTGCTTACGCAAACCGTTCAATTCATGCTCCAATTCCAATTTGGTCCAGCACAGGTCAACCAGCAACAATTGAATGTTGCCCTTTTTGTGTACTAAACTTAATAGTCTTAGTACGCTTCTTCAAAGTTTCAGCTACATTTGGAATCTTGGGAGTGCTAGCTTGCCTGGGTAGACGCGGTAACTGGCCAACGTTTTCAACTTTTTAATTGGCTGCTCCAGATCTTCAATCTGCATGTTTTATCGAAGTTCTACTTACATTGACCTCATTGGGAGGATGGTGTAACTAACTAACTTGGTCAACTTTCGCCTTGGTTGCAGTTGTCACGGGCTCATATTAGCACGCAAAAATGCATAAGTTTGAGTGGGTACGACGTTTGACAAGCTAGGCCAGATTACACTACTTTGAAGTTTTCTATTAATAGAAGGAGCGTCAGTGGCAGCCTTATGGCAGCAGCTGCAATACAACTGCAACCAGCTGTATTTTGCATAATTCCCATAGTGAGATTTATATATGCCAGAGCAGCTAGGGTGAGCCCAACGCTCGCAAGCTGGTAACTTAATGCCCCTGACCACTTTTTGCAGCAATTGCCGTTGAGGCAAGCATTATTTGTACTCATATGACAGTCAGAAGTATGAGTAACGATAATGTAACAGAAAAATTATAGGCTGATTTTATCACAAGCGTAATTAATCAGCAGGAAATATAATGAACGTTTTGCTTTTAATAATATAGTAAAACAGTTAGTCTGTTTCACAGAATATTGAAAATTTGTAATGATTTTTTAACAGAGCGTGGGAAATACATCCAAGTTGAACGTACCGCGCAAGTGAAAAATCAAAATTTAGAAATCAATAGTACCATCGCAAAATTAAACAAAATGTGTTAAATAAATTAAGAAGGTATGTTAAATAATTTTTTCAGATCTAAATATATTCTCAGTGCATATATATTGAATAATGAAGTTTGGGCTAGATTTGTTTAAATATATTGTTAATTTTTATGACCTCCTCCATTACATTTATTGGGAATGTCGCGCGTCTACGTTGGTCATCTTCCTGCTCGTATCAACGAACGTGATGTGGAACGATTTTTTAGAGGTTATGGTGCATTACGTGATGTGGTTTTGAAAAACGGATACGGTTTTGTTGAATTTGAAAATGAAAAAGATGCCGAGGATGCGGTTTATGAGTTACATGGCCGTGAATTACGCGGTGAACGAATAATTGTGGAACACGCCAGGCTACCTCCCGGGGCTCGTGGTAATAGTCGTCGCGGTGTAGGACGCGATCGGTAATTTTACCTTGGTAACCTTATCTGTTGTATAGGAGATATGGCCCGCCAACTCGAACGGAATATCGTGTTATTGTGGAAAACTTGTCTTCTCGCGTCAGCTGGCAAGTAAGTGAAGGCACCTGGTCATTTGATTGCACTAAAGACTGGAGACTAACCGCTTATTGTCTCGTATACAGTGGCCCAGCGTTCATTGGTCTCGGTTGGCGTAGATGCCTAGGCCTGGTCGATTTCCATAACGAGTGAACTCAGGGCGTCTTTTGGTCGCACCGTTCAACGGTCGTTCGGCCCAGGGTTTTGGTCGTTAACGGTTCGTAGATGGGTCGTTTCAATCGCGAGGTAAATTACTCGCGCAGTTTTCCTAGGTGTAGGAGTTTACTCGCTTCTTTGTGTCGTTCTTCGTAGCAGCATCTATCGTGACCATTACTTTTGCAGGATCTCAAAGATTTGATGAGAAAGGCTGGCGATGTTACATATGCGGATGCGCACAAAGCTGGTAGGAATGATGGGTAAGTTGTACACTATGGTGATTTTACTTTTAGTATTGTTGAGTTTTCATGTTATAATGATATGAAGGACGCTATTAAGAAGTTCGATGGGCATGAACTTTACGGTAGACGACTACGTGTGTATGAAGATAGACAAAATCGTCGATCTCGTTCTTGTTCTTCGAGGCGCTCTCGATCCAATAGTCGCAATAGAAAACGAAGTCGAAGTCGTGGTTCGTATCGCAAGCAGGATTCACGCTCTCCTAAAGATAAACGTAATCGATCAGTATCTAGTGAGCGTCGCCGATCGAGTTCACGAGATCGCCGCGAGTCGCATAAGCGTTCTCGACGAGACTCTGCTGAAGTTAAATCGCGAAGTGCCTCTCATCGTTCTATATCACGTCATTCTCGCGAACGCTCGGTTTCACACCACAGCGATAAGCGATCAGAGGTAAGTCATTAATTGATGTATATTTTTAGACTGCTGACTCACGTTCACCCAGCCGTAACGGAAGAGATGTCGCAATAAAAGAAAAGAGCGACCGAAGATCGCGATCGGCTTCTCGATCGCGCTCACGTAGTAGATCAAGATCGGCTGTATCACAATCACCCGTACGCTCTCGAACTGCCTCCCGTTCGCGTTCTGGCTCCCGACACAGTCGCTCAGTATCAGTAGAAAGACGTTCGGATGATGATATGAACGACAGTAGAAGAAGCGAAGATAAAGAAGAACCCGCAAATGATTCGGAGGAGCAGTAATTGCATTTTATCTATTGTCACTGTCGTTGTCGAATCATATCGTAACATTTACCGTTTTTATTTGTTTTTGTTCTTCAATGTGCAATGGGTGGTGTATTAGTTACCAGTCTAATAAAATACTTGACAACTGGTAGAAGAAAATGACTAACCGTAAGCTCTGCTTGCAATCCTGTTTTTGTATTCACATATCTGTCTTGGCCTGGGCAACCTGACAGTATCTTACCCAACGTGCAGACTGTGGCCGTTGTGCTTTCATACCATACCACGGATGTGCAATCGTGCAGCATTTCAGTGCTGTGCTGCTAACATCGTTCTAAATTGGTTGGCCAAAGGTAGTAAGCTGCATGCTGAAATACGCTGGAGTCTCACTACCATTTCTATTCCCCCCTCATATCTGTCTAGGCCTGGGCAACCTGACAGTATCTTAGCCCACGCGCAGTCTCTGACTGAGCGGCACTTTGCCTGGATCAGGCTTGTGCTTGCATACATACCATACCATACTACTTGCAATCGGAGGGTTCTTGAATGCACGTCTCATTCACCACGTTAGGCATTTGCTCGTCTCATGCAGCTTTCGTCGTGCGAGAATTCACAGCTGGATTCTCATCCGTTTAGTTATGGTGAACCTGCCAGTATCTCAGCGGCACTCACTTGAAAGTGCCCCGAATATCAACAGTAGCCTAATAAAGTGAACGAGTAGACCAGCAAATTTTAAAGACTTGAATATCCATTCAATTACTTTCGTCCCACGCCCAAGCTCGATACCATTACTGTTCGTATCATGAAGCCGGTTTGTTTTGATAGGTATAGAATGTGGTTCACCTGACGGTATTTTAGCCCACGAGCAGTCTTTGACTGCGCGGTGATAAACTGGTCGAGACTTGGCTAGAAATCAGAAAGGAATATGTACGGTCTACAGCGTTCGATACTCGGAACGTGACTGGATAACGGCTAGCAGCGCGTGAGCCCACTTAATTGGAGACGTAAGTGAAGTTGGCTAATGCCCGCAACGAAGCCTATCTTCGCTCTTTGGTGATTCGGATGTGCAATCGTGCTGCGCAGCTAACGCTGCCAAATCGAGTCTCACTTCTATTTCCCTTCCCGTTAACTGTCTACGCCTGGACAACTCGACAGTATGTTAGCCCACGTACATTCTCTGACTGCGGCACTTTGCTTTGATGTGACTTTGGTGATTCCGCTGCGGTGTACGACAACATGGTCACGCACTTCAAACTCATTGCCCATGTCGACGATAGCTGCATCTGACAGTAATATTCTATTGGAGCCTAGCATTTAGTTGTGGTTTACTATTGAGGTAATTTTCAGGGAGGAAATATCTACCTTATTCAATTCGTTCATTAAAATAGAAGCTCACTTAGAATGTAAACAGGAAGGTAGAATGTTTACGAAGTTTAACGATAGTTGTGATTATATATTCGCACCCAAGCTCTCCTGAAAACATCGTCATTGTAGCGATGTATTTTCGATTTTAAAGTGCCTTGGATCCGGAAACGCATTCTAACACCTCATTACATCAAGGTGTCTCACAAGTCCGTGACAACTTTATTGTAAAGTAGGCATTCAAGCAACCTACATATGGTTATCGGTGTATGAGACAAGTGCCTTTTTCTTGTTTTTTGGTCAATAATGTACTCTAAGCCTCCCCATATCCGGCATTTTAATAAACTATACGCAGCATTGTATAACCTTTTGGAATGCACTTTACTTCTTACAAGTCAGAAACTGCACTAACTCCTAATACTAAAGAAAACAAATTTAGGATGCTCTATCTACTTTGAGGATTGATAGTAACGCAATAAAATGATGACATTTCGCTTGATAGCCATGGAATTGATATTTCGTCCGGAAAAGCGTATACATAACCGCTAGTTTACTGATCCCTGGTCCTGCCGGTTCAAAGATAGTATCGACGAAGAGTAGGTTTGTCATCATATAGTTCGATATTGCCATTCACACTAAGAAGATCAGTATGGCCGTCAAGTATTTTGCGAATTTAATATTTCCAGAGAATATACTCTCATCTACGGATCGTTTTCACGCATAGTGATTGTAACTCGTTCGGTATGGAGCATTTTTTTAATTTTGTTATTTTAGCGTGTTGTTTCACCCAGTAAACAAGTGATGATGCAAGACTTCGTAATGTGAGGAAACCTCTAACTCGATGAACAATGCATACGTCAACAGAACTTGTACAAAATAAAAAAAGTTCAGCACATCCCACCATTTTCGAAGTACAAAGCGGTGAGACACAATTCGCTCGACTCGAAACAATCTCTCAATTTGGACGACATTAGATCTGCTGTGCAAGACGAGGTTATCTGGAAAAGAAAGAAATTAAAACCGGTAGTTCTAACACGCTGGGCAATATTGAGAGGAATTAAGGGTTAGTCGGATACTGGTCATGCCGTCCAGCATGACTCAAAGAATAAAGCGCCTACGCCTCAAAATAAGATTGTCACCCATTACGTATTCAGAGGTAAAAAGTGGAATCGATCACAAATTCTGACTCGAAGAGATCTCAGAACAGAGTCGAGGATGAATATTTACATGAATTTATAAGATCGACACACCTTGATAAATGCTGATACACCATGGCAACTAGGCACGATTATATATTTTCTGAGAAAATACTGTAAACTTGCTATATTTGATTATATCTCCATCTGGGCCTGAACAGTCTAATGGTTCGCTTGAGAGACTCGCACTCACACAATAGGGAATGTTACGACTGTCTTTCTCTAACGTGTAAGGCCATTAAAACATTACCCAAGGCTGCCCAATTTCTAAATTTCTATTGCGTTTTATCAGGATGGACGTATGCATTCACCTGCCAGGGTAAATGCCAAACTTTACCAATGGTTTCATTCTGTGAAGCCTCCCCACTACATAGAAAGCAAGACGGTCGCCATAAAAGAGGCAGAGGAAATCACGTCCAGATGGGCTCAAACCAGACTAAACTGACTTACGAACCAGTTATTTCTGCATCAGTTGAAGAAAAAGATTTATACCAAATCGGTATGCAAGCGAGATTATCTTAGATTACGGGTGCCACCTGGCTCAAGTCCAGATTGTGGTGTAAGGGATTACGTGAAAGCTGAATTTTTATGATGAACGATCTTAAGAAAGTTCCCGGGCATTATATTGTCTTAAAGCCCACAGGGGATCGGGGGGTCAATGTTTTCTTTCCGGGTTCATCAACGTAACTGATCGGATGTTGCAATAATTTACACTTGTTTTCCGTTCGACATCTGCGTTTTTCTAAAATGTGCAACCGCGGTCCAATTCGAAACATGAACCTCTCGATTAAAAACCAGCCTAACTTGGGTAGAAAGTGAGAAATGCGAGGATAGCCGAGAAGATTGTGTACCAATCAATCCCAATAACTTTGAGAGTAGGCTGGAAGATCGAAGAGATTTTTTCTCGTGCTCAGTCAGTCAGCCAGACACGTTTCGGTTGCGAGTTGTTTTGCATATCCAGACGTCTGCTTAATGATATTAATGCTGAAGTGCTGTGTTGCTCACATCCCCCGAAATTACACTCCACTACCGATTTCTGGCTGTTTGCCGTCATCAGGCGGAGACAGTAAGATCAGGTTCAGTTAGCCTTGAAAGTGGAAAAACGGTAAACAAAGTTAAACTTGTATGTCACTGTTATATCCACAGTTAATCCCATTATATTATATTAATGCTGGTTCTATAAATATTCACTTCGCATGGGAATGTTTTTTTGATTTCTAGGTTACATGACATCATTAATCACCGAAAGGATATTGTTAACTAACAAATATGCTACAAAAGTGTATCGAACTTACAAATTTTTCAGCATGCAAGTTTGCATTACGAAGAAAAGCGTGCTTGCAAAAACACCCACATACCTGATCAAAGAATTGTCGTAGTCGACAAGAGCTTTGACTGTTTGGACACGTTGAAGCAAGCAATTTCAGAAGACAGCCAGCAGCAATAACCTTGTTTGGAACCATCGCAATATCCGACGTTAGTCGCGGAAGAATAATCCGTGTCGCGGCATGCCCAATCGCCTGTTCTATCTGATGTTCGGCAAACGGCCAAGTTGCAAGGTCAAGCATCGTTCTGGCAAACAAAGTTTCTGAATCTGCCAGAGTAGTTCCCCGAGGGTCCATTGCAGCCGAAATTAGGTGGTGCACGAAGTCACCTAACGATAGTGCTTTGTGGGACCACAGTTGACGAGACGCACTCCACGGCTTGGGTATAGAACGAAGGTAGACAAAGAAACGTTGAATAAACGTTGCCAATGAAGCAAGTCCGTGGGAATGTAGCACAGAGAGTAAATCTCTGATCATTTCGCAGTCACATACATTGAACTCGATTATCAACTGACCAGCTAATTCACACGCCTCCAGTCGCTTGGAGTCGATACTGATAAGCCGTTTGACACAATCTGGTACACAGTGTGATTGAATCGCGGTGAAAACGTGCCCAGCCTTGGACGAATGTGTTTCCGAGTCATCGATAAGCAATCGCTGGTGAGCTGGGATCAAGCATCGATTCAAGAAAGCTAGACGAATTAAAACAGCATGTACTTCATCCATAGACAATCGGGGCCAGAGTACAAACCCTGACTGCGTGCGTAGAATGCAACGAGCAGCGCACCACCTCGTACTCCATTGACTGTTCGGATCTCCGGTGAACACGAACGTATGAAGACAAGGAAGCATCTCTTCACGCAGCGCGGGAATCCTCAAGAGTAACTCTGCCATTACAAAGGACTCCTCTTCCGAGTGTGATTGGTCATCCATGATATCGAGTCGTTTAATCGCATGGACTGCATCAGACGAGAAAATGGTCGTATTCAAAGTGACATCAGCGTTTAGATTTGCACCTTGACGAATACTGGTGTCGAGTAGTAAACTCTGATTGGATACATCATTGTCTGCTTGGAACGAGTTGTTGATATGCAATATGTGTGGAGGAAGACGGAGCTGACTGAGAAGCATGCGACAACCGAGTTCTGTGAGATCAATTTCAGCTAGGGAGGCCAGACGGGCTAGCGCTTGGAGCAGTCGTTGACGGATTGAAAGATCAGACACCGGCAAATTTCCTTCGGTTTTGTAATCAAGTGAGCGATTGTGCAACTCAAGCTTAGCTACTTTGGATAACAGGGCCAAAATAAGTTTTGTGGGGCTGCGAGAGGAGAGAATAGGTAAGTGAGGAAATAAATAAAAGGGGACATGCTATGATTTTCACCACCGGTACGAGTTAAACATTAGAAAACATTTGGCGAGTCCGATCTTGCTGGAAGTTGACCATGACCCATGAACCCAATAAAAACTCTCACGCAGAACCAAACCTCTTTAATGTCGCAGATATGCAAAAGTCTAATATAGTAAATAAGCTTCCGAATAATGATACCAGATGTAAAGTAACATTTCGAGAATATACGATAGCAGAATTTTACACGCTGGTTAAACAGGATCAATTTAAACACAAAATATTGCATGAGACAGACCCATTTAGGTCTGACACGTAGTAAGTTGACTGGCGTTCATAGGCCACAAGAAGTTCAGCTGGACTCAATATCAAAGACGATAGTTAATGTGAGCTTCATTGAATGAGCGGCTTTGATGGTACCCGACCTGGAGATGTGTGTGTGATGTGAAAGCACAAGCCTGATCCACTCAGAGACCTCACGTGGGCTGACATACTGTCACGTTGCCCTGGCCTAAACAGATAAATAGAAAAAATAGAAATGGCGGTGAGACTCCAGCGTGTTTCAGCATGCAGCTCACTACCGGTGGCCAATCAATTTAGCACGATGTTAGCCGCACAGCATAGAAATACTGCACGATTGCACATCCCGACCTGGAGAGCAACAGAAAATGTGGCTCAACAGACAACGAAGGAACGCAAAATATTCCACTTATAATGTGCGAACAAGCAAGATGAGATTATATGCCTTTAAGTCGTATCACAGATCAATAGCTCAAAGCATTAAGCAGGGCTACACAAGAGTAACACCAGCAAATTAATAGAATGCGAGAAATAGAAAAATCGTGCTTTCACACGAAAACTTTCAGCCCAAGAAAGCTACGTGTTCACATAGAATTTAGAATAATTAATCACCAGTACAAACTTCACTGTAAGTGAAGATTCAAGTGAACAGAAATTAGGACCCCCCACATTAACTAACTCACGCAAACACATGAATTGAAGGTGAATGCATACACCAACACAGCCGTTGTGCAATACAGTGACCCCAGCCTCCTGACAAATGACTCTGGATGAGTATACGTAAAATAACGCCTTCTTCACAACCGGTTACCAATAACGATTACGCCGAAAGTTTAAAGAGTATAATCGCGAATCAAAGAAGTTTCACGGAACTCCATTTCAACCTATTCAAATGAATTCTAACTTTTCAGATGGGTGATCTACGGTTAGTCAAAAATCGAGAACGTCCAGCAAAAGACTGAAGGATCGAAATTCCCGTGACATACTCCTGCAAGTATTCCATGAGATCTTCCCAATGTGTCAACCGATGCTGATGAAGGCATGCTTCCATCGCCAATTGACAATGCCTAGATTCGGCATGCTTCAAGGCCTCGCGCGCCCAGGTGGTTTGCTGCGATTCATCTGGTTCTTCGAGACTTTCATCGAATCGTGATTTATCCGCCGTAGTCTCAATGGCAAACGTCTGTCGGGTGTGGTTATCGACCTGTTTAAGCCAAGAGCTTGCAGAATCCCGGGCGAGTTTCATCAAGACCAAGCGATGCGGTCCAAACAGAACGCGACGAGATAAACCTGTTTAACACGGAGTGAAACATGGGTTAGTTGACACGAAATATGCATCGAATTGATTAAAAAACCTTACACATATCAAGAGTAACGGGTTTGCCTTTGCATAATACAACTACTGCCCGAATGTAAGACTGTGTGCGGAGAGGAGAGTAAAAGCACACATTTACTTAGCCAATTACTATTGTTCTCGGTATTATTCGTATATACCACTGATTAAACTAAGTCTTAACGAAGTCCACGGAGTACTAAAGAGTTGCGTCACCAAAACACAATGATCAAGCCGTAGAGTAACTATTGGAATCGTACAGAGAAATATAGGTTTTACCAAGTCAACATGCGTGAAGCCGTACGGACAGATCCTTTCACGTGAGATTAGTTTAACGGGCATTCTGCGAAGTCTTATTCGAAACATGCTATGAACGAAACTTCGTCGATTCCTTAGGACAACCAGCGCGTCGAAATCTATTATTAGCTATCGAACTTTAGGCGAGGAAAATACTCGTAGCTCAGGAATTGGATTTCAGTTATTGGTATTCGTCGAGTCTGAATTGACGCAGTGTCCTAAGGGTAGTATAACCAGCTCACTCGAAGAGGTAGTTCAGAAATTATTTTTTAAACGGTTGACTGCTAGAACAAAAATGGAAAACGCATTTCCAGGG
>JACCGJ010000525.1:0-25778 GCA_013407085.1 Atriophallophorus winterbourni | reverse complement strand
ACCTAAACGGAATTCAGATTGATACCCCAGATTGCTATTCATATTTATTTGATTAAAAAGGACCAAACAGCGGCATCAACGAGAGATTTTATTTACGAACATCTCGAAACACCGCAGTATGGAACGCAAGAGAACACAGCTCCATCAATGATGAAACTGTGGCCTTAAAATAGCGGGATATGTAAAAACACGGTATTCTGACGGCGTCCGATTTTGTATGCCGTATATATCTACGCTCTATGTTTAATATTGCGGGTTCACTTATGCCCGGGTCGCAATTGTTGTTGGGCAGGTCGTATATTGTCCAATTCTATAGCAGCGGCTGTGCAATCGTGCAGTACTTTGCGCTGTGCGGCTAACACCGTGCTAAATTGATTGGCCAGAGGTAGTGAGCTGCATGCTGATACAAGCTGGAGTCTCACTACCATTTCCTGTTCTGTTTTCTTCCTCATATCTGTCTAGGCTTGGGCAACCTGACAGTATCTTAGCCCACGTACAGTCTCTGACTGTGCGGCACTTTACCTAGATCAGGCTTGTGCTTTCATACATCTATAGCAGCGTTTCATGTGACAATGATTTACTACCAAAACTAACAAATGGTTGCTAATTACTCACGAAAATTGCTCGACAAAGGCGTATAGATGGACGTTCTGGGACAGCAACATATTCAATCAATAATCAAGTCCGGTGAAAACACAAGAGAACTAATTCAACGCAAAAGTTACCTCCAAGAAAAAGTAGAACTTTCGATTGATCGATCACAAGCGCCAGCAGGTTTCTGAGCATTTCGAACAAATCGGACACGACCGTTTTGCAAAGAACGCCACGGTTCCAACCAGCAGATGCAGTGACTGTCGAGGACTCGGAATGTTTCGAGCCAGACATTGGGACTAGCCCTACCCGTTCACAGTGCTCCATTAAGTTACTCGCCACCAGCAGTCGGAGATTGTCAGCATTGTTCCACTGTAAACAAAGAAACGATTGAAAATAGAGGCAAACTGGTTTCACCAGCATCAGTGCCCATATATATATGTCTGTGATTTATGCCGTCCATGGATAATTCATCATAACGTATGGCGGTTTCAATGCTCCCAAGCTTTTCAAATGGATGAAACATTCCGATTCAGAGGACCATTTTCTCCTTCGGCGCTAGAGATAGGGACAAGTACTCGGCTCTTGTGGCATCCGATGCTGACGTGTTTCTCTGGGGTGTTCAGTATCCGAAGCAGTATATATTCCTTTCTGTTCAGGGAAATATATTATTTTCCTCAAAAACCTCATTAAACTTCATATTTATGATTCTCGATTTCTGATTGTCCCATTTTGTCGGCCATAATGATTCCGTGTATAAATACACTAACGATCCGCACCTAATGGCTTTTGGTCAGATACATTAAAAGCTCTTGTCCGAACGGTCTGCCTTTGTTCTTGCTACGCGTAGTGTTGGGTTTAGTTAGTCAATTGTGACTAATAGCATAAAAGTTTCTCAGTGTTAAACATTTGGGTAATTATTACTTGAGTTCTACTCGGGTAATATATAGCACTTTCCCACTTTGAAGATGACGCCTTACACAGTGTCTGCAAAAAGAACGGTGAAGCATGTTCTTCCACTTCGAAGGGTCGATTCAAAAGCTTTCACATCTCTTTTGCAAACGTATTTGTACCGCACATTTGTACCAAACATTATATCATCATGATAACATAACAAAAAGAAAACGTGAAGAGAATACAAAGCAGCGTAGAACCGAAATTACATCTATCATGAAAACAAGTGCACGGTGTGGTATAGATGCATTTAGGAATCCCAAGCAGCTTTTGTTGTTTTCTGTTTCTGGATTGGTGAAAAACGCAAACGTTTCTATTTAGCCCCACAACGTGTAAAGGGTAGGACAGCAACGAACCAGGGCACACTATAAAAGGAATCAGTGCAGCGAAATCAGTCAGATCGTGCATCCGGTTTGCTATGGGTAGCGCGGCGGTCTCCGACATGCACAAGTAGCAAGACTTCTTAAAGGCCGCGACTGTAATAGGAAACAAACTGTCGTATTTTTAGCCGGGACGTTGACAATCTGACTGATTTCAAGACACCTGCCACGTCGTACGAACTTATGTCATTATTTCACACACAACACGTGTGATCCATTTGCACTTTTGTAATAGTTGCTTTGTGAATCATTTTCTGTATTGCCCGCATTCGTTGGTACATTGATGTCTCGCGCATTTGTACACTGAATATAATTTATTTCTTAAATGGAAATGGCACATATTTTGAGATTTGTTACCTTATTTTCGCATGGTATAGACCATAAATGCGGAGCCTATTGGATGTTCACGACACAACGTTTTTTTAATAAGATTATAAGCATGCATGTACTCTATCAGCTTAAGCCAGGGAGATTCCGGAGGGAAAAGATGAGAGGGGTACTGGTTGACCTCAGTGTTTAGATGCGGTGCGACGGCTCAGCATTGAGGATGGGAAAAGGCTCAGTACCGGAACCGTAGGGCTCTTGCTTATGCTAACCCTCAAAGCAGTCTTAAGCGAAACCATTATTAGTAGCCAACTGTAGGCCACCGGAAGTGGAGTGCATGCGAACACACAATGAAGTCCCATTTCTATTCTCATTCTTATATCTATGTATGCCTGGTGAACCTGACAGTGTCTTAACCCATGTGCAATCGATGACTGCTCGGCACTTTTCCTGGATCAGGCTTGCGATTACATACATACATACAGTCAAAAATTGCAGCTTACTTCCATGAGTTGATCTACGCGTAGCCAGAACGGCAGAGTGTCCAAATTCACTTCAGCGCCTGAAAATTGGAATGGAAAAACTAAATGAACAATCACAAAAGCTATTTCATTTCCGGCAGATCAATAACCCGTGCGACAACCTGTTGGAATTTTGGAAATATTCTACCTCTTGGATCACTGTAATTAGTTTAGACGTTTCGAGCATAAGGAACATTTTCACCCATCGCCACGAAAGATTTAACAGATTGGCGACTATTATTTTCAAAACACATAAATTTCGACCAATCACTAGCGCTCGAGTGATTAGGCATCGCAGAACAGTACAACCCAATGCAGTTACATTGACTTAATCTGTGTTGAAAAGAGTACGTAATTAGATTCCCATAATGAAAATAATTGCAGATGAAAGCAGCAGGCAATCTAGGTATATGATGAACAATATGAAATTAATATCACTGAATGCTAAACTTGAAGGAAGATAAGACAACACATGGTTTCCCTCACTTATTTCAGTAAGTCTGAAAACTGGTCACAAGAATTCCCGAAAGACTAGTCAATTATACTTCTCCCAATATGCAGTGTTCCAGCAAAGAAACGAGGGATCCGAGCCCTGGTTACAAAATAAAATACACACAACAGGATGCCTTTCTTTATGTTACTTTTATGGACTGGAGTCTTTATTCATACGCGCATCGTTTGTATCTCGATCCGTTCATTTACTTAAGAAACGAAAATAAGCGGCGGGGTTCTTTTTAGGTGTCGAGGGATGCTTATCAAGATGGTATGGTATGAAAGCACAAGCCTGATCCAGGCAAAGTGCCGCACAGTCAGAGACTGCACGTGGGTGATACTACTGTTAGGTTGCCCAGGCCTAGACAGATATGAGAAATAAAGAATAAAGATGGTAGTGAGACTCCAGCGTGTTTCAGCATGCAGTTCACTACCCGTGGCCAATCAATTTAGCACGGTGTTAGCCACACTGCATATAAGTACTGTACGATTGCACATCCGTGCAAGCGAGCGATAGTAAAACTCACCGTGAAACGGTCGTGATGCTGCTGCTCTACTCATGATATTTGGCCGGTTGCATATTACGAAAATCACACTCATTATCATGGCCAGCATTACGCCAGTAGCGAGGACCAAGTGCTGAACCATTACGGTCGAGGTGGGTGTGCTTCATTCCCGTATCTCGCTGATTTTTCTTCCGCATATTCAACCGAAGTCATACTTGGTCCAGTTATTCAACAATTACTTGGTGCATCACACAAGTTTGCACATGGTTACAAGTGATTTCAGGTGTGCAAAAGAAACAGCATAAAGCACAAACAGTTGTCTGCGAACGAAGCAACCGATGAAGCAAGTCAACAAAATGTGTTAGTTGGCCTCAGCCTAGCCACCAATAAGTTGAATAGTTTCGTGCCTACTGTCACGTGGACAGAAATGTGAAAACAAACATCGTTACCAATTCGACGACCCAGCAGAAACCATTCGTTCTTATCCGATGATAGTTTACTACATATCAAATGCTGGTATGTTGATATGCCAACAACGTAAACTGGTAGGTGGTTGAGCACATAGCTAACACTGGGTCGATACATCAGATTTGTCCATATAAGGTGGCGTAAAACGTGGCTTACCTATTATTTCCATTGGGGAACTCGATGTCAATAACAAATGATACGGAAGCCGGGTTGAAGCGAATGGATGCTGACGTTCCAGTTGGGAGAACAGCGTTTTCTGAATTAAAAAGAAGAACAGAGCGAATGAGGACAGTATGCCTTTACTTCCGAAGTGATAAAATTAGAAGCAGTGGCATCGCAAGGAAACTTACTGATGTGTCCGAGAGAGTGGGCGAAATAGGCTTACACTTAAAAAAAATTCAATGCCATATTCCGAATGCTTAACGTGATTTCAATCATCAAATCTGTTGCCTAGCTGTTTTAAACCTTGGAAGTATTCGATTCAGAAATATCTCTAAGGCCATTTCGGAAATTTCGTTTCATTTGAATGACCGTATATCACGGAGCAAAATAAACAAAGATTCAAGTTTTTGAACCAATTTGACACAAAATAAGTCCAGTATATGAAAGATACATTTTACTGTGAGCAAAACAGCACAGTAAACACTTGCAATAAGAGTAAGAAAATTATCACATTTACAGAAGTTGACTAGCTGATAAGGCTGTTCACAAATGTAGCTTGACACAGTGATTTCTTAGTTAATGTAGATCTGTTAGCCGTTCAAATAAGACGAAGACAAAGAACACGAATACATAAGCAATTGATTGGAATAGGTTTGGGACCGATCGTGTATTTTTAATGGAAATAAATTTGTATGCAATCCGTTAGAGCAGTTTTGGGTAACGCTTCGCTTCTGGCACAGAAGCTTCGGCACTTTCATAGGTGTGAGTCACACTGTCAAACGACCTTGACCATGTTCACTAGTATCATATTGATGTGAATACCACTAATCCAACCCATGCCTACTTAACTTGAAACCTTCCTAGGATTACTACAGGCTGCTTAGCGGGAAGATCAAAACACAGGTGGTGGGTGGAATCCAATTTAGTCATGTTCCCTGTCCGGACTATCATGTTTTGTGTCAGAAGTAAAAGGTTACTGAAAAACTGTTCTAATCGACTGTCCATAAATTTCTTTCCATCAATAGAAAAGACTTTTGATTAGTTGAAAAGAAAGGCTTACAGACGAAATGAAAAAAACCGGCAACGCCATAACAATTAATCAAACAACTTGTCTGAAGTACAACTCACATTGCTCTCCAATTTAGAGGAAGTACGTTCTCGTTCGACGTCTGAAGGAGAACTTGTTCTCTGATAGGTTTCCAAAAGTCGGAGAAGCTTTTGTTTCTGAAAGAACAAATTCGGTGTTTTGTTTTGCAAAGAAAATTACACCTCAGTAGACATTCTTCACACAGGGCTAAGGTCCCAATACACATGAGTAGATAATGAGAGGGTTCCGTCCATCCAATGTTTAGACATAATCGCGAGAACGAAACACAAAGTGCAACCACGTTTGCATGACGTATTCTAGTGTGCGCGTCTTCGTTGCAGCAACACCGTGGCGATTCATGTTGTCGCTGCATTCCTTTGATTCAAGCGAATCGTGGCTACGTCAGCTACGTGAGCATCGATTACCCACGAAAAGACACGATCACGATTCCTTGACTCAATTCATGAGTACAAATTCGATCCGAATCAGAATTGCTTCTTGTTTAGTGTAAAGCATGTCATGCGTACGAATTTGTTACACAACGACACGGCCATTAAACATCAACTAAGGACCGAACAGGAGAATTATAGTGGTTTGATCATGCAACACGGGTACAGCAAAAATATTACAAAAGTTGGGGAATTGCATTGCCAAAGCGCTTCTCATGGTTCACTGACGATGTCAATTAGTTTAGCGCAAATCATCAGCAACTTGTTACACAAGCCCGACGAGCATCCAATAACTATGCTACATGGTCCCTCGTTTAATTCAAACAATTCAAATTCGTAAAAGGAGGCAACGAAAGATATAGAAGCAGTTAAATATCAGTTCAATTGTAACACTAATACCGGCACGTGACCTTATAAAACTTACGAATAGGCGCATGGCGGCGTGAGTTGTCAGAGTTGTGAAGCGATCAGATGGCCGATCTACCATCATAAATGTTACATGTGCAAATCGACAGTTACACAGAAATCTCAATATGTACATATAGATTCAAGAGGCATGCCATTCGTTGGAAAGGATCAATTACCTAGCGTAAACGAATTCGATAATGAATACAATGCGCACGGCCGTACAACTGTGTAGTATTCATATACTTCGTAGGTGTATACGGCATCAGTAATAATCTGCGCCTTTACATTTATCAGGGCTGGGCACTCCAGCAGAATCTTGCTCTGTGTACAGCCTGGCAAACTGGGCGTCATATTGTTAGGCATAGTTTGTGACTTCATTCATAACCCTATTAGACTTGAATCGCTAAAAGGTAAATGCCAGTAAATATCCACCATTATCCTCACCTTTGTCTCCACCGACCGTACTCCACATTGATTAATCCAATAGAACAAAAAGCTCAGTCTTTCATAGTCGTAGGGTGAGGTGGTCTCGAGGAAACCGTGTAGCAATTCGTCCAGACGATTTGCCAAAGATCCTTTTTCCAAGGAGATCAAGTATCTCAAAATCGAACGGGCTCTAGCCAAAACGGTGGTTTGATACGCTCTAAGAAAGAAATCGAAAATAATGATGACCTAAAAATATTTACCGGATCTAACGTTTAAATATTTTAACTAAGAGCCAGTGTTGCAGGAAACTTAGGTATTCTAGCATGGAGTTAAAGCAGGAAAATTATGCGGGGAAGAGTAAATCTTGACGAATTTCTTTTGGCTGTCCAATCGGATCAAAACCAGACACGTTCGGTGCTATCTGCGATAATCGTATACGAAAAAGATACGAATAAAGCGATTTCTGCGAAGGTAAACAACGAGTGCCTCAAGGCGGCCATAAAATTCAAGACTGATGTCGTTGGGGTACTAAAACCAAGCGCATAGACTCGCATCATACTGTATCTACCCGATAAACGCAAAAGGTGATGTTCCTGCTGGAGGAGTAAGCGAAAATATAGATGGAGTAAAGATCGGAGTTGTACACCATTTTAAAAAAGGGTTTAAAAAAATACCTGGAACATGTTTTGAAAATAATGAATATGTGAGGAGGAATCCCACTGTTCATATCATGATGAAACCTACGCTACCTTCAGCTGGCCCGGTCATGCCCATGATCTCAAACATAATCGTATCCCGAAGCCGTACTACATATACTCGTAAAAAACATGTTGAAAGCTTCTGTACCGACCGAATTGGATGTACGCGAATGTTTTCACCTAAAGCGGCTGGCAGTGACCTCACTAATAATACTCATTTCGAAACATTGAATACAGTGAAACTAAAAAGATAATAATTATGATTACGACTCAGTACGACCGCACGAAGGCGCTTTTAGTTCGACCGCTTCAATTATCGAAGCATGCTACCGTTTTCAATGCTATAGACTAGGTCAAAGGGTTAACAGTTTGGTCACTCGCACTCATCAACTCAGAGTAGAGACGACAAGCATACCAAGTTAAGCACCTTTGACAAATTGGGGCCACATGCTTTTCCGCGTGGTCTGCATATCAGTAATTTTCAATTAAGTTATCACATATGTGGTGCACAATTGTCCAGCTTTTAGAAAGGATGGAGTGCACAGAAAATACAAGCAGACAGGATTTGTTTTAACTAGAGTGCCAGTGATAATGTCGTCGCCTCCCTTCGGTGAATCTTCATCATGGATGACGATCTTACGCTCTACAGCATTTCAAATCACGAAACAGTCCGACTCGGGAAGAACGAGCGATAGAAGATATTCGGCCGATCAGCGGCGTTTGCATGCAGTCAGTGGATTCTACGTTCAGCAAACGAGAGCAGTAGATGACCTTCCACAGCGTGCACATCATGCTTTACACAATGTCTCGAAAATGATCGGTCAAGAACAAGTTCTTCTCAGCTCATGCACTTTAATATCTCATTTGCAAAGGTCTTTGTAGTGCAAGTGTGGCCTGCTCAGATGCATGTTTCCTTATTTCAACTGTTCATCGAATGGATCTTTTGGATCATGAACGTTTCGCTAAACCCGGCCCGGCGATGTCGTAATGTCAATATATTCCACCAAGATATCCATTTGTTTTTCAAATTAAGAGTTAAGGCTCAAGTTCGAAAACATTTTGTGAACGCAGTATCAATGGATCACTTCAGCGACCAGATTGACGTGACACAAATCCAAACAATCAAGGTTGTTGCCGTAATTAGACACATCGGTACCGACATTTAATTCGGATAACCCTATGTCTCACATGACCTGTACACCTCAACATCCACCCGTCAACCACGAAGTTTATCAAATTGTAAAAAAGCATTACCAGGCAGATATATTGTGGTGCTTCGGATTCTGACTGTTTGTCGTCATCCGGTGGTGACAGCGAAATCAGATTCAGTAAGCGTTTGACCGGGAGTTAGTTTGTGATTCTGTGTTTGAGCATTGTGACTCTTTGAGAAAAACCCTATTTAATAGTGGCATTCTTTATTAGAAGGCAATTTTCTCGTTAGCAGAAAGTATAAACCAAGCCACAAACGAAGGCTGGCACACTAGAATATCGGACAACTTGGGTATACTCTACGCCCACTTCCTCAATTTCTTCCGCAACGCCGTAACCGCCCGGGGAGTGAAGCTACAGTGCGTTGCAAACGGAGCTTGTGATTTCAATAGGAGGCGAAACGGCACCGAAGGCAACTCGCTTCCGCATAAAAATGAAAACAGTATCGGTGCGGGGTTGGCAGTATTAAATCTGAATGATTATTCACTCTGATAGATAGACAGGCACACATTATAATTCTTGGCACAGGTATCCAAGTGTGATGTTTGATGAATCTTGAATATTGCCAAGATGATGTTAGAGGGTAAAAGCGACAATGCAGCTGCCACGATGAGGTTGATATAATCCAGATTATTCGCATCTAATCACAAAGAAGTAGTTCACTCTCCAATAAATCATTCGGAAATTCCACAACTGTTTCAAATTTCTAACCGCAGTTAATTCCAATCTTATTTTGTCGACCGTAGGACAGTTAGATATCAATGTATTGCTTTCCTTCATGTTAATTTCAATGATAAACGAACCAATTATAGTCGCATTGCAGTTCAAATTGGTATACTAACTTGTAGGCAGGCAAATTCGGCGTGAGACTATTATCACATTTATCTGCATGGGAAAAATCGAATGTAGGCACACAAGTTCCGGATTCGTGAAGTGAGAACACGTCTACACTGGGTGATAGCAGCGACTTTAGGTGAGCAGCAAGGCTCTCGGGTGTGGACAAGGCAAAGTCGTTGGTGAATTGGATGAGCAAACCAATCGAAGGGACCGAACGTTTCTTAGCAGACTGGCTAGCACTAGCGAAGGGGTCGTGGGGTTTTTTCTCGTTGGGCAGCAGCAAACCGAGCTTGGGCGAAGTAGGTGAGGGAACGATGCGACACAGTTTGTCCATAACAACTTGGAGTGAATTCGAATCCATAGAACGTGAGATGTTGGAGAAGTTGAGCTGAGGAGGGATAAAAAAGGTAAGCCTCATCGTTATGAAAACAGATGATAGAAAAATAACAATGAAGCGAGCTAACATGAACATACATAATTTTCGATGTCCACGAAATAGAAACATTGCATGGTTAAGGATTGACTGCCGTTATAATGAGTAATAATAACAATGTAGTAATTCGAAAACATGGTGTTGTGAAGCATGTCTTGTGTCAAACAATGCCACGCTACCTGAAAGTGCAAATGGAGTAAGATCTTAGCAGGTTGCCCGGGCTGGGAGAAAATTTTTAGAATACAATAACAGCAGCCAATGCTCACTTGCAACTCAGTGCCGGTGGTCAGTAATACGGCAGCAGCATTTTAACTGTATATGAAAGAAGTGTCACCAGATCACACACTCGTCTATTACAAATTTCCACAGAAATTCGAAAACGTAGGCATAAAAATTCTAAAAAATATGGTTTCCATCGACGAAACGGCACTCGTCACCTCAATCGACACAAATATATCCTCGCAGCTTAAATTGTCTCAAAAAGGGAGCACGAGAGATTAATGACAAGCCGGCAGTTTGGATTCATAAAAGATAAAAGCAGATGAGACGTCGCCAATCTTTTCGAAAAACGTTTCAACAACGGTATCATCTATTTCCATCATACTCATCCACAGGGACGGCATAATTACACCGGAACTTAAGACCTGATTACCATACAAACGCGACACAAAATGGTAAAATATGGGAAAGAGCGGGACAAAAATACGCGCACAGCTATGGCAGTGTAAACACAAACAACATGAGATGCCTACACCTGCAATGGAACATGAGTTTAATCAAGTTTTGTGAACGCGATTGAGGACGAAACGTCTACGAACAACTATGACAGCTCAGATAGCACCAACAGACTACTAGAGTAGTAGTTCCCAAGCTTTTTAATACCCCGCGACCTTAAAATAAGCACCTTGTAGAAAGACACAACATAAATGATCACTGCACGAACACAGAATACGCTGAAAAAGTAACAATGAATCAGCGGAGAAGGGCAACATTTAATACAAGACAAAAAGGAGAAGCATCTCGCACCATCGAGGGGTGCGAACACCTCTGATAAGAAACCCTGTGCTAGAGGGACAAGGCACAGTGTTTAACCAATAAAGATAAAGACACATATTAATGGTAAACCGATTATGATAATTTGGCACATTAAGTGTCCACACGGATTTCTTAGGGAAAAGGATAAGGAGTGGCCTAGTGTCCACAGCTAATCAATGGGATATTTCGGGGGACTAGAGCATATCCTTAGGCAGACCGATTGCGAATACAAGTATTATGCGATATAAGATAGAGGATATGAAAAAGAATATAAGATAGAGAGAGTTGAGTCAACATTTCATAGAGAAAAACTGAAGGCGAACAAAGTCCAAATGACCTACAGATAGAACCATGAAAGCTCGCGATAAACTGGAAACATTAAGAGGTAAAACGGTAATGATAAAAATTGGCCTGCAAATGGTAAAGACCAGAACGTGTGGACCGAGCTAATTCTAGGCAGTAAAGGAAGAAACACGAAGGTGGAACGAAATGAGCATCATATGGATTGTAGCAGAAAACATGTTCACCGTGTCTAGAAACTAGAATATAGGCGTGGACACAAACTACAAAAGTATCGCATACCCCATGCGGTTGAAGAGCTGCATGCCAATACCAGACTTTCGCCATTGTGACACTGAGTTCGAGCAAATTAGACGCACGTCGAGGTGAAACCAGGGTGTATACGTAGATGATGGCAGTCAACGTCTGTTATAAGAAAATCAAGCATGAGTCGTGAGTTAAGTGCATGTAGAATTTGCATGAAACGTTGTCGGATAAACATGGTACCTTCATCAATTTGGGGCTATCCCGACGGGCAGCGGCCAGTTTGTGAACCGTTCGAGTGGCATCCTCAAGCGTGGAACCCAACGCGAGAGACAATGCCAGAGGGGAATCGAGATAACCTTCGTTGCTTGGACGCAAGCTGTTTTGGAACGAGCACAAAATCCATGTACTGCAAAGAGACTTCCAATCACTGCTGCTTTGATCCTGCAGGATTGGAAATAGAGAAAATATGAATGACCCCGAAAATGCTACAAAAGCATCGAAGAATATGTCGTAATAGTAGTTGGGTTTGGGTTAATGCAAAATAAAAAAATAAAAAAATCTCGAGAAAACAACGTTGTTTAAATCAACATCAAGCGGGAATGGTGTTTAGCCTCTACGCCGGCTGAAAAATGTTCGAATATTGCTTTCTAGCGTGAATTGTTTTCTGGGTTTCTTCATCTGAAAGTACAAGAGCACCCAGTTCCAAGCGTGCTACACTAAACTTTCATGATAGCAACCTTGTCAAAGGCCATAGATGTTCAGGTGAAGACTCATTCTATTACATTGACTACATGACCATTAAATCATCTTGCGACAGCGCATGCCAGTTGGGAGCATGTGTATATAGAACGGGTATGAATGATTTAACAAAAACTAATCATTTGAATAACAAAGGATTTTGTGACAATAAAACTCCATGAGGTTACCAGGCTTAATAAAAATGGGATATCAAACTGCAGCCAAATAAGTTGATTGCTTATTACCGGAACGCAAGTGAAAAACGACAAACACGTGTTAGATTGATCGCAAACGGTGATCCGGAGAGACTCAATGTACTTTTACGGTCACTATTTTTGTTCGATTTTCCGAATAAGCTTGAAAAATATGCCCTATATCGGGTCCACACGTAATCTCTACAATGTGGCATTCTACTTGATTTGAAGACTTCGACCTACAACCTAAAATGCCCTCATCTATAAGATTTGTAGCTGTGAAGTGCTGCCGGTGTGTATGCGAAACAGCAACAGTATCCCCGCATGCGGTGGGTTTCGAAAAAGAACTCACTTCTATAATTGTTTACCTTCCAATAAGATACATAGTACCAGCAATTTCGTAACTCTCTGCAATAGGATGAGATTCCATAAGTTTTAAAACTGTTGCGGTAACAAGCGCCAATGAATGGGGGCTTTCGAATAAAAAACGTGACTGATCCACGAAGTTAACCTGGACCAGTTGGTAGACGTTTGGTCTTTACGAAGCTTTCTGAACATGCATACTGTACCAACAACTTTTGTGGTGATCACATCCAGCAGGTAGATAGCTGAAATATTACAGAAGGCTTACGGAATCTGATTCAACTGTATCCATATGTTGCATGAAACTAGTCATTGAAACCCTGAGGGGTAGTGAATGGTGGTGTCTAGCTTGAAAACGGATCCACTCTTTGTACATGGGCGCTTTCAGTACTATTTGTTAAAAGTGATACAGGTGTTTGTACGCAAACATCGAAGGAAACAAACAATGTCGATAATCGTGCGGCTAAATAACTCAACAGGAACGAAAATATACTTGTAGATCGCAATCCCATAAATTTTTATGGCCAATGGAGCCCAAAATTCGGTTGAACCCGAAGCAGAAAGGGAGCGATGTGGTCAGAGGTAGATCAAAGACAGAAGCCCACGTGGTGGCGATGTCCACGGCCACATCATTCAATACCGAAACGTCCACCACCGGGTCAAGTGGTGTGTGAATGTCTGAAATGAAAATTTTAAATTTTTTTTGCGACAATCAAAACATGGGCGTGAATCAGAAAAGGGATAGACCACACAATGATGTGGGAAGTGATAGTACCTAACTATCCTGTCCTCGAATGAAGATTCAAATTATTTTGGCTTATTCTAAAAACAAAACGTTTTAAAGATTAAATGAACTATTTTAAAATTCTAAGAGGTTAAATTGGAATTGCTGGGGCTAATGGCAGAACGAATTACAAAAATGAGACGGGACGCAAATCATAAGGACAAGCCCTGTCCAAAGACTTTTGAAACAACAAGTCAATAAGCGAGACGCAACTTGATTGCTTGCTAGGGCCCTGAATGTGATGATAAGAGTAACGAAATCATACAAATAAATAAACATAACAAGGAATTTTCCGATCAGCTAAGGTGAAAGTAAATGGCAACATTGGGTCAAACGATCCAATGGACAGGCTGCTAGACCGAGCTCAAAATGGCAAGGAGTCATATGTCAAGCTACGTGGACTAATCAGACGAACTGAGATAAGTTGCGGCGTTGATCATCGACAGACGCAGATTGGATTGAGAAACATCGGGGGATCCGGTAGACAATGACAGCTAAATCACAAGCAAGTGAGCAGATGGCAAATAACTGTGAATAACGACAGTTTCTGAGTGCCACAAGAGCTCAGCATAACTCGGACATTTATGTGAGAGGGAAATAAAAATGGCGTGGTTCTAGTTCCAGAAATGAGAGAGGGTAGATGAAGGTAGGAATTAATGTCTAATCAAATATCAATTTTATTAGAAACAGAATGCATATACATCATCATCATGAAGCACAATTCTGGAGCCAGACAGAGTTCCAAGCAATATGAAGCAGGAAAGCAGATAAGCAGCGCGTGGAAAAGGGAAAGCGGGCAAGCGGAATACGCAAAAGCAAATGCCACGTCATGGACTGGTAAACGGTGAGTAGGCATTCTTAAAACATGCCCCAACCATCGCAAGCGAGCAAGCATCAGTATTTCTTTCAGAATGCATTTACACTTTAAAATGGTGTCCTGTTTATGTAGAAAGAATTACAACGAGTCATCTAGAAAGTTTAACGTATTTCTACTCTCGTAACCTGGTAAAATAGAGCCGTGATTTAGCAATATCTACGGGTCCAATAAGCACAAGCTGCGTACCTGATACTATTTTATATAGTGAATGTTAGTAGTTTGGGTCATTCACTGGGCTAATCACATCTTGTCCCAAGTCACACCGTTTTTGTTAACTTACTGTTGACTGTAAAGAGAAAGATGATGGCATACAGCGTGTGCGTACTAAATGCTTTACTGTACGGCAGTGAAACCTGGACCACCCACGCAAGACACGAACGGAAGCTGAATGCTTTCCATCTACGAAGTATCCGTCGTATCTTGAACATATCGTGGATGGACAAAGTGACTAATACTGAAGTGCTTTCAAATGCTGGTCTACAGAGCATGTTCACCCTACTAGGACAGCGCCCTCTGCGGCGGCTTGGTCACGTCTACAGAATGGAAGATTGTCGTATTCCGAAAGATCGACTCTATCGTGAGTTGCAATTAGGAAGTCGACCATTGGGCAGACCGCACTTGCGATACAAAGACGTTTGCAAAAGAGATATGAAAGCTTTTGTTATTGACCCGGAGAGTTGGGAAGAACTTGCTCTTGATCACTCACTTTGGAGGCATTGTGTAAAGCGTCATCTGCAAGCTGGGGAGGAGCAGATACAGCTCTTGGCTGCTGAACGCAGATCACGCCGAGGGCGTGCAACTGACGCCTTACAACTCAGTTTTGCCTATCGTTGCAAGCGCTGTGGGAGAGATTGTTCCTCCCAAATCGGACTGTTTAGTCATTCGAAAAGCTGTAGAACATGAACATTCATGCGATTGTGATGTACATCCACGATCGACATCGACCGAAGGAGGCCAACAACAACAACATTTCGTGGTTTGCCGTATCGCTGGTTGTTCGGTAACAGATCGTTTGAGGCATTAATCACAAACATTCACCTCGGGGGAGTTGATCGAACACGATGTTTAAAGAATGAGAAGCATTCAGGAAAGATAGTCACGAACCGCCTTGATATACAGCTACAAATTACCAGTCAGTTCCTGCAATTTTGACTTAAACAAAAAATCCTAGGCGAAAACTGTATACACTCGCTTACTATTGGAATCAGGGTTAACCAATCTGAACAAATCACAAAGCCATGTTATCAGTTTTTGTGAATAAGCAACAGCTGGTTTGATCTCATTCAAGCGGATATCCTCGCGAAAAGTTGAATTGAACGCCCATTTTTGCAGTAGATCTGTCTGGTGGCCAGAGGAACGAAATTGTATCTGAACAAAAGAGTAAAACCAAAAATGTCAGAATTGACAATGCTTGTAAAAAGATAATACACTCGCAAAAGATAAGTCTTTTAGTTCTAGCGGGTACACCGGCCTGCATGGTTCTGCGATCATATACGCGAATAATAATGGGGCCAAAATACTTATGACTAACACCGCAAAGCAAAGATCCGGAGCACGTTAATGTGGTAGGTATGGTATGAAAGCACAAGCCTGATCCAGGCAAAGTGCCCCACAGTCAGACTACACGTGGGCTGAGATACTGTCAGGTTAGCCAGACCTAGGGGATAAGTTGCTAACATGGCATTGGATTACTCTAACCGATTTCCGGTACTGCCAGGAATTATGTTAGCATTTCATGCACGGCTAGCTGAATCGTCGCCCTTAAAGACTGACTCTCATTCAGAGCAACAGCTTTTACTGTTTTGGGATTGCGGACGGACAAATTTGGAGATTTTCATCGCCATACGATGAGAACATTTAAAATATTTGAAACATCCAACAATTAGTTATCGTTTCTGTTACGTGGAGTTGTGAGCGAAACAACCGCTTCTGAACTCACGAGATAATATATAAAGTCTGTAGGTATGTTTGTAATCGCAGGTGTGTATCTAGGTAAAGCGCCGCACACATATCAACTGATCCTGGACTGAGCTGCTGTCAAGTTGCCCAGGGCGAGAAAGATATAAGTGTGAGAAATGACAGTGACGCTCAAGCTTGTTCTCATATGAAGGACAATACGATCCAATTTTACAAGGTGACGCCTGTGTAGTAGTATGGAAGCACAAGCCTGATCGAGGCTAAGTGCACGTGGGCTAATATACTGTCAGGTTTCCCAGGCCTAGACAGATATGAGGAATAGAAATAGAGATGGTAGTGAGACTCCAGCGTGTTTCAGAATGCCGCTCACTACCTCTGGCCTGTGTAGTAGAGAAGGTCTCTAATATTTTTCGTGGTCCATTTTCCATTATCATAATGATGCGTTCGAAAACTACCCACGACTTGCGATTTGAGCTACGTTGCGGATTCGAATGAAATGCGATGTATGGACCAGTTGCTCAGTTCACAGTCAATGATGGCTTAGATGCTAAACAGGGACCGGGATGCACGAAGCGGAGTGCAGGCTCAAGGCCACACTGTTAAACGGCGATGAGAGCTAACACAATTCTTTGGTTAGGCATACCCTGCTTGTCATTCCAATCACTTTACAGACAGCCACGAGCGACGATCGCGGATTATCCTCCGGTATCTCTATGGTCAACTTCGACTGTAAGGAAGGCGGTGAAGGCATGACTCTGCAAAACACTGATTGTGGAACCATAGGTTTAGCGCAGCGAATGAATGTGTTCAAATACACAATTACAAAGTGATCGTCGGTTCAGTGGAAGAACGCTCATCAATTGCCCAACATTTGCTGTTGCTAAACACGTGCAACCATAAAATCATAAGCACAGCAAGTTTAGAGTGATTTCCATGTACTTGGCGATTAAGAGCAGTCGGGTACGGATAGTTTTGCAGTGAAACGGAAAACGGAAGAATATTGATGTGATGGGTCGAATCGGACACCACAAACTACGCACTACACAAATGCGCACCGGATCACATCCGAGCCAATACATTTTTGCGACCCATGCACCCTTCATCACCAGAGCAGTGAGAACACGAAACGAGTTTACATCAAGTGAGTTATCACGATCGATCGTTCAAAATGGATAGCCCTGGACAAATCGCGTAGCCACTCGCAACCGGAATTTCGCATATATTTGCTATGACAGACAAATAACGTTTAATGGCGTTGATTAACGTTGAGTGACGTAAAGGAATCGCAATAAACAACGCAGCTCCATTAAACGAGCAAGTAATTTTTACCATATACGAGAGTTTTTTCTCCAATAAATGCAGGTAGAATCAGCTAAGGTTCATTCGGGGTTAGTTTCCCAATCATTAATCGAATCTAAAATGAACAAGGAATGTGCATACTTGGCGCTCAACAAGGGAGGTAAGTTTTCTAATTTAGGTTTATAGTCGACTTTGAACTGTGCTGTAAACGATTGAAATCGAATTGAATTCTTCCACACGATCACAATGCAAAAAATTGCAGCATTACTTCGATTTTCATTTAAAAATGAAAAGTGGAATAAACGCTATATAAATTTAATCACGCCATGTGCTAAATCGTGCTAATTGACACTTACTCACTATTGGTTTCCATAAGCAAAATCGGTTCTCAAATACGATTATTCTTGGCCTCCTTCGGTTGATGTTGACCATGGAGTACATCGCAAGCGTACAAAGATCTCATGCTCCACATCGCTCATAAAGCTATAGAGTCCGATTCGACAGAAACAATTCCCACAAGAGCGTTCTTATCGTTGAGTAGTACTGAGCCGATCAAGGGTATTTAAACATTATTAGCGCTATCTACGTTCAACAACCGAAAGTAGTACACAACCTTCATCGATTTGAAGGCGACGTTTCAGCGATAACATTAACGAGTATGTACAAAAGCAAGTACTTTTCAACTTGTAGAGCCAATGTATAGAGATTCCATGAATCTTTTACGAAAGTCTTTCTACCGCAAGTGCAGTCTAAACATAGTTCGACGACCTCAATAGGGTAAACTTTTTGGAATACGACCGCGTTTTAATCTATATGCGACCCAGCAAGCGTAAGTGACGATACCGCATTAGAATAAAGATGTTCTATAGGCCAAATTCGATGAGAATGAATTAACAGTTCATCGGAATTAGGTGACTTATTTGATCATCCATGGTTTGCAAATTGTGTACGCAGCAAGGCGATATGTGTTCCGTTCCTTGCTTGCTCACGCGATCCGAACCACTGACGATTTCCGCTAGTCACTTATAGTATGGTGATTGTACCGTATTCTCAAACGTTTCTCATCGACCAATAATAATATTATCCTTCCTCCCGATACACAATCGCCGACAGAACGGTGACAAAAAAAATTTGGTCAACAATCAACTACAGATCATTCCCATGTTAGCACAATCTGTCGACAATAAAATGAGTGAAATCCAGGTGTAACAACACCTAACAAACACCACTTGACCAAGATGGTCGTACGAGAAAACTTCAAGTGACACTCGGGTAATTCATAAAAAACAAACTAGTATCGCGCTCAGGTCAAGGATGGCACAGAAGGAAGCTGTAGACTAGCGCATGCAAACAACGTTCAATGCTCGATTGAATAGGAATAACTCGAAAAAGGATTCTGATGCTAACGCCATTAATTAAAAAAGAATGAAGCTATTGGCCAACGGACTGCGTCTTCTCCCACGCACTATTTCAACTAACTAGTATCGTGAATAACCTTTAATTGGGAACCAAGATTAACAATCAGAGGTACTGAAAGTACGCGATCATGTACCATACATTCCGGCCTTTGGAGAAACTAAATACTGACTATGGATATAGAAATAATTGCATAGAGTACGTGCATACGAAATGCATTATTATATGGCAACAAAAGATAGATGTGACAAATCCGGGTAGTCGCGCAGCGTGCTTGCCCAGATATGGATAGAATCCATTCCCATTTTTTCAGCCAAGTAGCTATGCCGCATTTACTATCACCGGTTGGTCAGCGATATCAAACTCCGCGCCAACAAATTCCCCGAGTTGGAACAATACACTTCTTCAGTCCCAAATAAGGTTCCAAAGGTTGTCATGGCCGGGGGTGGCAGTGTGGATAAGCTCCCGCTGTTTATAAAATGCTCCCATATGGCATGCGTCTCAAATAGCCTCTGACAACCAAGTCCAGCTTCTGGCCTGCACGAGTGGCTACCCGAGCCTGGCGGAACTGCTTCTACCAACAGGAGAAGGGCGAGGGCGAGTGACTAGCGCATGAAAACCAGTTTGCTTCGGGCAAATGTGGCTCGTTAGCCTGGGAGGGCATTTCATCTAAAGGAAGGAAAACATTGAATTTAAACCTCCGCTGCCTTGTGGGATACCCGATCGCGGGAACGGCTTTGGGAGAAAATCCTGAGGAAAAATCTGAAACAAAGTCTAGCAGACGGTTTGGTTGGTGCATACCACCTCCTTCTGGCAACTCCCTGCTGCCTTGTAGGTTGCACTTGGTTGTGCAAAGGCTAGAGAAGCTGACTCGAACAAACGCCGAGTGGTGCTGGGGACGCCGCTTTGTACCCAAATTCCAAAGAATCTTCATTGAAGCCGGCTCATCTTCCAGGAGGAGATAGTCGCACAAAAGTAAAAGTAAATAAGGAAGGCAAGACGACAATCAGAAAGTGAAACAGCACGAAAAATGTGAATTTAAAGAGCTCAGCACTTACCTCCAGAGCATCGACTAGAGACTGAAAGAAGTTTCGACACGCCCACAAGATTTGACGAAACCCTTCATATTGTAGTGTTGCAGCTATAGATGAAAGTGTAAATGCAAGAAAGAATCAGACCAGGCCCATTAAGATTATAGATGAGGTAGCGGTTGAACTGAATTGTGTAATGTGTGCGATCTACGTGAAAATTAAGCATTCAGCATGGTTGGGTAGATCTCGCAGGTCGAAAATGGTTCATTCAACTGAATGCGTCAAGTGAAGTTAATGACCGGCAATAATTGGCTTTGCGGTTGACCAAGTTGATGGCTTGTGTGAACAATAACAGACAATCAGATAAATGATTAGAAATCTTGACAAGCTAGTCACATATGGATTATTTAGTTGAAAAAAATTTAAAAAGTTGACCGTGGAGCAGTTTTCATGTATACATCGATTTATCGGCAAAAAGCCAGAAAAAGCATAACCTGTGGGATAAATGATGGACAATACGAGATGCTAAAGTCAAATATTTTTAAAAAAAAAGCTTGAACTAGAACTAGGAGTGCTACTTGGAATAGTCGTGCATTAACATAATTCCTCAAAGACGCGGGCTGTGACAAAGGAGTCAAGGGCTTGGAATGCGAGAGTAGATTCAATATTCCATTGTAAAGAGAATAGACACGGAAATAATGAAGACATTGAGTAAAGCGATTTCCTGGGCAAGGTTTAATACCGGTGGTACACAATGTGGATCTTTCTCTACCGATACCGATCACGGATTACAATGCTAGCGCATGATGATTGCACACTTCATACCATTATACATGGCTAGACAGCCCATTTGAAACAGAGAACTTGTATCACGATGTTTTCAGCTACTACTACTACTGTCGGTGTGATCGGCAACTAACATCAGCATATGCAATTCCCACAGCCTGAAGATGACGCTTCATAATATATCCAGAAGTGGGCGGAGAATAGCTAGTTTTTCTACAGAACTATTAGAAACGACTGTGTGGAAAATCGCAAAGTGGATCTTTTAGAATACAACCGTTGGATATGCCATAGATACCAACCACTCTAAATATAGACGACGATATCATAGCAGAATGATTATGCAATTAGTGAGCACGAACGATATAACATCATTTTTGTCTCCTTGGTCAGGCTGCAACAACCTCAGACACGGGACTTCAAAATAGACAAGATGGCAGTTGCCACTTCTCTTATTAATGTAAGTGTACAGCGAGATATCGTCCGCAACATAAGACATTTTCACTTGCGGAGAAATGTGGACAATGGATGCCACCACATGTTGTATTTACATTTTGGATGCTGAAGTTGCACGAAGCAACTCCTTCTTAAAAAGCACATGAAAGCATTACAAAATAAAAAAACATTCGGCTTCAACACAGAGCTGACACTAGGCTATACACGACAAAAATCTCGTTAGTAATAAGTTAACAAGATGGAATAAGCCGAAAAAAGGGAGAGAAAAATAACTGCATCAATTTTGGAGGTCACACAATCTGACGATGAGTGTGCGATTTATTTAACATATTACGATACCTACCTCGCATCACGGAAACACATTTGCCCAAATGTCCACTACAACGACGCGATCCTCCTGCCCATAGCCAGAATTGCAACAGCTGATCAAGAAACACTCGAGCAGTTCGAGCCCAGCTGAGTAGAGTGGCGGTATCGCAAACCGAGTTGTTCAAAGACGCGCTCAACGAAGGTAGCACAGATTCAGTGAACAGCGCCAGTACGGCTCCTTCACGATCCAAATGAGAATTCCACAAAATCGAACATACATGGCATCTTGTGACCGAATGTAACAATTCCGAAGCTTCTGATGGACGAAAGCGTGACTCATTGGAACCTGACAAAGAAGCAAAACGATATGATCGATGGAGTTTCCATACAGCACACTGGACGATAGACAACGAACACTGCTCACCTTGAATAAGTGAAGCTAGCAAATGTTCCAGTGCATTCTGAATCCAAGAGAGCCGACATGAAGATATTTCCTGGGTGGATTTATCGGCGATGCTGAGGCGCAGAACAGATGTGATCCAAATCCAACATCGCCATTCTCGAGACAAATTAGGGCTCAGTTCGGGAAGTGCTAGCTGAACGAGCACAGAAAATGAATCGGACGCGCCATAGTCTTCTCGATAACGTTCGGTAGAAGCAAAGTATTCCAGCAATGTCCGAAGGGTGCTACAACGTTCCTCCAAACTGGCACGCAAAAAGTACATGGGCGACGCGGTGTGCTTAGCCAGCTGAATATCAGACGTACGGAATTGATGTCGTGTATGTAGTTGTCGGCGAAACTGAACGGAATCCTCGAGTCTGGACGCTCGCCGAGGAATGACAAGAGTCAACGCCAACGTTTCGAGAAGAGAAATCTGTTGGGGAAAGTTTGTGTTCACGGAATTTAGAGAAAAGATGAAAAAGGGTTTAGTAAAGTGGAATAAAGCCGTGTACGTATCACTTAATACAAGCTAAATACAAGTGAATACAGAAATAAACAGGAAGTTACTAAACGAGATAAGTTAATCAAGCAGTTGTATGTTATTGGTATAGATGTAACCAGAGCACACTCGACAAAAAGAGTGCTGTCTAAACTCAAGAAAATAGGTGAAATAGGACGATTGCAACTGATCAAGGTTTCGTAGTTGTGTGTTTCGTGGAAATTGCTAGCAATAGTCATCATACGATGTATAAAACTATCAAAATCACGTGATGTACTTAAACGAATTCAAGTATAGCTGAAATCAACTTGGTTGTTACGGTAACCTCAAGGAATCATAGCTGATGGCACAAGTAACAGGGAGATTCTAAAGACCGTCGAGCAAATAAATACCCGGAAGACAAAGCGTTTAGATCCACAAGCTTCAGAAGCGGTAAGAGTTTTGGATTGAAGAAAAAACTGAGCAAATTTTATTAATCAATCAAAAACGGAAGATTACATATGCAAGAAAACAAAAAAGAAAATATGCTATGGATAACTCATAAAAGACATGTGAATCTTTAGCTCCCTAAATGTGATATCATGACAGACAATGCGATGCTATCCGTCTGCACAAATAGAAATGTTTATGTAATTGTGTAGAGCTCACGAAGTGCACAGTGGGAAAAGAGAGCTTTCCGATAACCCTACCCTCATACACTACACAAGTGCAGGAACCGAAAAAAGCCCACGAAGAGATCGCAAACACACAAGAACTCGGTTTTCAAAAGAATTGCACGCGAAAGGCTCAAGTGACAACCCGCTCGGAAACAGAAGAACGTCATTAGTGATTTAACGATACGTAATTTGTTAAATCAAGCCAACTAGGCGAGGGGTCAAAATCGCTTGAAAAATCAGATTAAAGTGACAGCAAGCCGGGGAGATTCATGTCTGACAAATTGGTTTTCTACTTTGTTGCGGGATTCGCCAGTGAGCACGATTAACGGTTGAATAAGTGTCCTCAAATTGTGAATCGATTAAGGACAGGGGGATGGAAACAAAGAGTGATGTGATTAGCATCGTTTAGAGTGTTCTAGAGGGGGAGGGTCGATCTTGGTTGACCTGATCTAATCCCATATAATAGTAGTGCGCAGTATGAAAAGCACACAAAAGTGTGAATATTATCATCGGTAAATTTCAGTGTCTGAACGGGCAGCACTTTGGTATTTCGGATAGATTCTAATCTCAAAGAGCTTTCGTCCGCACGTAACAATCAGGAAGGTATAGTGTTTAGCTAACGGATGCACAAAATCAAAAACAAAGCGGTTTGCTGTTGAAGCAAAAAGTCAGTTGAATTACAGCATTCGACCAACCTGATCTTCACACATATCGTAATTCGATAGCATTGCTGACGTGACCCATTGTAATCCAACGGAATATAAATACGCCTTTAAACAACCCTTGGCGTGTTCTCTATAAGAGACGGATTCCAACAGCGTATCCAAAGCAGACAGCGCAAACTGGATTCGCTGATCCTGATTCGGGATACGCATATCAATTGTACGAATGGTGGATTCTAGTATGAGAACAGTGTAAAGGCGCATAAACCACATTTCCCAGTCCGGTGTAGCGAGTAACTCCCGGGCCACCGTCTGAGCGTCTAACATCAATTTCGATTCGGGTAGCTCAAACTGTTGGTGTGCCGGGTCACGCATCACCATACGACAGATGGCTTGTTTCGCGATATCCCGCAGATCTCCAGGATGAAGCCCAACGAGCGATAAATCTTGAATGCCGTATCTGAAAAGACAGGAGGATAGAATCGAAAATGAGCAGTTTGTAGGTAATGACGATTGAGAAGTAGATTTCAAGTAGTTACTCTCGATTATTACAAGACCACAGCGCACCACTAACACGTAAAGCGAAATGGTCGAGTCTAGTAACGCGACAAGCTAATAATATAATCAAAAGACAAAGAAGAAGGCATGAACTTGCAAGCGATTGTTGGATAAGGTTGGCACAAGCAACCTAGTAAATTACGTGTCCACACACATGCGAATGGGGTTAAACATGGGAGACAAAAATCTTCATTTGCATGCATTTCCATCACATATACACTAAGTGCTGTTTGCATTCATCAGGCAGAATCAGGATCCGCGTGCATTGAAACAGAAGAGAAACGGTCAAAAATAGCGCTTAACCGGTCGTGGTGTGTGTGTGTGATGGAAATGCATGTAAATGAAGATCTTTGTTAAAGATCATGTGTTTATCCCAATCTACGTGTGTTGGCACATGTGATTGAACAGGTTGGTCGCGCCAACCTCAACCAGCACTAACGTACAAGTTCATAGCTTGTTTACCATTCTCACACTGTTTCAAGCGCATGCGGATCCTGATCCTACTGCCCCTACTTAATGAGTGCAAACAGCACGAAACCGGTCGTGGGGTGTGTGTGATGAAAATGCATGCAAACGGTTATCTTTGTTGAAAACCATCTACGTGTGAGTGGGTACATGCGATTGAACAAGTTGTTCGTACTAGCCTTAACCCACACTAATTTACGGGATCATACCGTGTTTACCATTTGAGTGTGTGTGTGATGGAAATGCACATTCAAAACACAAAGAAATTAGTTAATATTAGTTAATACCCTCTAATAAAAAAACTGACGAAAACGACAGACTGATATCACCACATTAGAACAGCATCAAATATTTCGTGATTAATAAAAGATTGTCAAAATGTATGTGAAACAGTTTTTACAGCTTAAAAACGTTATTGCGTTTTTGGCCCCTAAGGTTGCAACATATATTGAGATTTCCGTTCAGAGTTACGGTGAATCGCGTAATTAATTGTTAAGAGGAAAATTAGAATTCTATACAGGTGTAAGAACATTTTCGCCGGGTTTGTTTATTCCATTGACTGCGACTCCTAGAATAGCCAGGATGCCCGTGGTGCAACGTGTTCAAACCGGGATAATTTCCGGAGTATTTGAAAATATTTGAGACCGATCGGGAGTCCATAATCATGAAAATAAAGTTTGCAATGAATCGGTAACGTTTCGCTTCTGAACACAGAAGCTTCGTCAGACCAAGGGTGTCGGTACGAACAGTGTTCAGGTTTAAATGGCATTCTCTTGACCAATCCTGAGTTCTCTAAGCTAGAC
>JACCGJ010000524.1:36076-58136 GCA_013407085.1 Atriophallophorus winterbourni | reverse complement strand
GTGCTTTCTATTACGCTCTCTGAAATTATTTTATAGCTCACTATTCCATTACTGATTACACAATGATTAATGCTAGTTGCTTGAAAAATTCATGTCACCGAAAGTTTTCTAAGGGTATTGAGTGCCATACTTGCAAGAGATGGGCTCTTCCGAAATGTTCGGGAATACATCCCGAGCATTATAAGGTGTATGTAGCGCAGCGTTGGCTTCAATGGATGTGCAGCGAGTGCCAATGGGCCGCGAAAAAGGCATTTTAAGAAAAACCCAAAATCGCTTTTCCCCGGCAACCTGTCACTCCAAACCAACCTAACCGAAAAAAATCTTATGCTGAAGTTGTGAGGGAGAGCACAACGAGGACCAACAAATCGAATCTTACGGGGACTAAATCTTCTCGTCCTAAAAAGCCACGCGATAGCACCAGAGAAGCTATTCCGTCGGTTAAGGCTGATTCGATTGTTATTACGAGAAAAAATTCTCGTTCCAAAAAGCCTCGAAACAGCAACATAGTGGATAGGGCGTCGACTCAAGCTGTAGCTGCTACTATCACGGCAGAGGGTTCGCCTTCGAAGCATCGTAAAGGTCGAAGTAAGGCTAAATCGAAAAAGATTTTGAATACCAGTGGGCTTCCTTCCTCCCATTCAAACCTACTTGCTGCTGTCGTTTCTAGCCTCGAGAAAGTCTCCAGGGACATTGAAATGAATAAATAGGCGCGTTTAGGGATTCGAGACAAATCTCGTAATGTCCTGGTGCTGAATCAGGATGAACCCTACATACGCGAGGCTAAAGCACGTAGATCACTGGATCGGACGTGCATAAGAAATCTGCTCCGAAATGCTGAAATGCGTCCAGACACAGCAATAAGGCGCGTTCATCGTGTAGGAGTGTGGAAGGGCACCAAAGGTGCGACGGGCATAAATCCAAGGCCTCTCTTAGTTGAATTTATCTCACAGAACGATCGTGATAAATTCCTAGCAGGTTATAATAGTCTGGACAGAATCACTAAAGGTAAACACGTTGTTGTGCCCGACGACAACAACGGATCTACAAAGAAAAGTGATCTTTGGCATGAAATGCCGAGTGGCAGCTTGCAATGTCTTTCGGAAAAAGATATGGCAGTATCAGATGCAGAAACTACGGAGGGTTCTTTGGATCTGAACGTCGTTCATACTACTTACCCCGCAATTCCGCAGCTGATGGTTAGTAACCTTCAGAATACAACGGTACTTCAAGAGGTAGAGGTTTATTCATCCATCCTGAATAGCACGCCAAAAACGTGCTGTCTCCTCGGGTACTACGCCCGAGGAACAAGCAGGAATGAGTCAAAATGTTTTTCTGGGTCCCGTCGCCACAGTGCTATACGGAAAGTTATGTAGTATCCGAAATAAGTGGTCCGAACTTTCTATCCTGGCACATGAGCTCCGGCCACATGCAATAGCACTGACGGAAACCTGGCTATCAGAAACTGATTCTATCCCCGAGATGATAAGTAACAGATATTCTGTAGTCAGATGCGATAGACCTAGTGAAACAAATGGGGGCGGGGTTGCCATTTTTCTTGGGCTTGGTTTTCGAACTACAGAATCGAGCGTTCGGCTTAGCACGCACAACGTTCAACTATGCTCCTGCGTCATCCACTCATATAAGCAATCAATGGTAATAGCGTGCGTTTATATGAGTCCCCAAGATAAATTGCAGGATTTGCATAATCTGCTTGAAAATCTCAGTTTATTGCGCTCCGAGGGGTCCCAGGTTCTTATAGTGGGTGATTTCAATTTACCCCACATATCATGGTCGACTCAGTGTTCCACCGATAAATTGTCTGACGACTTTACCGAATGGATTCACACGCATGCTATGAGCCAGCATGTCATTGAGCCAACAAGGTTTCGACAGGGTTGCTTACCTTCGTTACTGGATCTTGTAGTCTCTTCGAGTGGTGAAATGGTACGACAGGTAGAATACCTCCCTCCGTTAGGGAAGAGTGATCATATTATGATAAGCTTTCAGCTAATACTCAGGTATGACAAACCTCCTCCTAAACTGAGGCGCGATTTTAACTGTGTAGATTGAGATCTTGTAACAGAAGAATCTAAAACGATCTTGTCGCAATACACAGGTGACGATGTGGCTGCTAATTGGCAGCTTCTGCATTGCTGTCTCTCGAGCTTGCAAGATAAGTTTGCTCCGTTGGTTCCTGTCAAGCGGCGCAACAAGCCAATGTGGTTCACACCTGCGATGCGTCGGGTGATTAAATTCAGGGATCGTGCCTGGAAAAGCTATAAGACTTCACAGACACAACGGTCCTGGATACAGTATAAAAAAGTGAGGAATAAGACTGTAGCTATGCAATGCATAGCGAAACGTGAATTTGAAACACGTTTGGCACGCAATATCAAGCAGTGCCCAAAGCGTTACTATAGCTATGCCCAATCTGAAGGCAAAACGCGCGAGTGGATCGGTAACCTGCAACAGGATAACGGACCCCATATAGTTTCAGATGTCGAAAAGGCTTTAGGGTTTCTCAAACACTTTTAGTCAGTCCAAAGAATTGACCGCCAAATAGACCCACCTATCACACCAGTCTCTGTAAAAACGGATGGCATTGCTGCACTCGAGGGACTTTATTTCACTAATGAGGAGATTAGACTTCAGCTTGCAGCAACTAACCCACATAAGTCTGTAGGCCCAGACGGCATTCACCCTCAGTTTATTAGAAACTTGGCGCCCGTTTTAGCTGAGAGCGTGGGTCGTCTTTTCAACGCATCGCTGGTGCATGGAGTTATTCCAAGTGATTGGAAGCTAGCCGATGTTATCCCGATACACAAAAGCGGCAGTCGTTCATCTGTCTGTAATTATAGACCGGTAAGCCTTACTGTCATTCTGTGTAAGATCTTAGAGCGGCTTTTCAGAGATCGGATCTGCAGGCACTTAGTTGAGTTTTCGTTGCTGGACTCTGCTCAACATGGCTTCCTTAAAGGAAAGTCGTGCCTAACAAACCTCTTGGGCTTTCTAAACGAGGTCACCAGAAAATTGGATAAGGGCCAACAGGTTGAGGTTTTCTACTTGGACTTCTGCAAGGCTTTCGACTCAGTGAACCATAGACTGCTCGCTACCAAACTAGGCTATATGGGTATCGTTGGTCCTCTAAGGAACTGGATAGTAGGCTTCTTAAGCAACAGGTACTTTCGTGTCAGGGTGGGCAGTACGTACTCACCGAAAGTAAGGGTTACAAGTGGAGTTCCGCAGGGATCTGTACTCGGGCCGCTACTTTTCCTTATCTTCATCGATGACTTGGCAGCGGCGCTTAAGTGTCCCTGCTACATTTTTGCGGATGATGTCAAGTTTATTGGATCACCGAACGAAAGTGATTTTATTGACGATATTGAAAAGGTTATCAAGTGGTCTGTTATATGGGATCTACCAGTTAACTTCTCAAAAAGCTATCTCTTGTCGAAAGTCGGCAAGAAGCTGGCGGTAGCTGGCCCAGATGGTACACTTGTGATAACTGGGGTGCCGAGAGTACGCGACTTAGGTATAGAGATTTCTGCGGACTTCAAATGGGCTGATCAATGTGCAACAGCTGCACATCGTGCTAGGAGCGCGCTGTTTCGCCTTCGATCAGTTTTATCCTGCAGGTCCCCGGAGGTTTTCATACCGATATACAAGGCTGTCGTTAGACCTCATCTCGAGTACTGCATTCAAGCATGGTCACCTTATCTTGAAAAAGATATTGCAAGGCTTGAGGGTGTTCAACGCCTTGCTACTCGTATGATCGAAGGGCAATCAGGTAGATCTTATGAGCAAAGACTATTAAGTCTAGGGCTCTTTTCACTGAAAAGAAGGCGGCTGCGTGGGGATCTGATAGAAACCTTCAAGATCATGGCCGGTTTTAGTACTATTCAACCAGGTGAAATGTATGTTCTCGCACCCAATGTGGGTACTCGAGGTCACCCTCTGAAACTGGCCAAACAACATGTCAGGTCTAATGCTCGTAAGCACTTCTTCAGTGAAAGAGTAGTAAGCTACTGGAACTGCCTACCTGAAGATGTCGTGAACTCCAACTCTGTAATGTGTTTCAAGAATAGACTTGATGCCGTAAGGAGCTCATTATTTCCTGCATTTTGCCCCTAATTGAGTAATGATATTGAATTTACCTGGTCTTTGAAATGCACTAATGTCTCCTCACCTTTTGTGAGGGGAGTTTTTGCTCTACATTCCAGGTAACCATCCTACCAGTAGAAATATGTGAACCTATTTTGTTAGAAGTGGTGGGCGCTATTTTTGGCATACCACCAAAAGAAATCTGGACGCTCGATTGGCGACTGTGCCACATATCGTCCTGTGCAAACTGAACTGAACTGAACTGAACTATCACACAGATTCAAATGCAATGTTTGTATTTTGCGCCAAATAAAACATTCGAATTTGATGTATAATATGAAGAAAATATTTTCAAATTCTAAATGTAGCATTTTTCCAAATGGGTTGTAATGCTACGTTCCTTTTCTTTCCAGTATCAATCATATTTTATTAAGTTTTCTTTTTGTGGGAAATAGCGCGCGATTGTGGAATTCGCGGCGGGTTAGAATTCTTTATCACGTTGCTCAAATTTTCGAGATTCATTCATTTTGAGTTCATCGATTAAATATGCAAAGTTATACAAAATTCTTTTCTTTGCCTTTAATTTAGCTCCAAAAAAGGTTTCTAAAGGTATAGAGGGCGACGTGTGCCTGCGTTGAGCATGCGAACAATGGCGTTTCATACAACAACAAAGTAAAATAATCGATACTGACTATTTGTTTGAAACGATTGCCTGCCTCACCTACCTACAAAGGCTCAGGGCCCCGTATACTCAAAGTGACTCTCCAATCCGAATCCATGGTGAGGGATGCGTTACAAAGTTGGTATCAACACAAACGTTTTGCGCCTTCCGAGATCCGCCTCCGTTCTGCCCTTGATAAAACGCGAAGTGGCAAACTTCAAAGTGGTCCTATCGGTGATATAGTTTGTGCCTCAAAAAACTTAACTCCTCCGGTCCTTTCAGGATCGGCGCAATAAACAACCACAATAACTGTGAGGACCCCGCTCTACACCGCGAAAGCCTGAAGTGTTTCTACACCAACGCCCAGGGTCTGCTCAGTAAACTTCCTGAACTTCGTGCTCGACATGCGGCTCGGCATTTCGACGTTATAGCTGTAACCGAGACCTGGTTAACACCATCCGTTACAGATGCCGAAATCTTGCTAGATGGTATGACTCATTAGAAAAGATCGTCCCACCAAGGGTGGTGGAGTTCTCCTCTACCATAATTCTTTGCTCCACTGTACAGAAATGTCTCATATTCGTCTACAAACCATAGATTCGCTTTATTGCCGTCTGCAGCTCAAAAACAGAGACTGCTTTACTGGCTGTAATCTACCGTCCACCAAATGCCCAACCTGTTGTTGATATCGGTATTTTATTCTCTTTGCGGTTCGCCTTATCAATGAAGCACAGTCATATCTTATTGATGGGAGACTTCAATTCGCCCAGTTTGCGTGTTGAACCTGCACACGATACTTTTGCTTGGGAGTTAAATGAGCTGATAGAAAGTCATCCTTTGTACAGTCACGTGACGGAACCCACACGTTACAGCGGAAATGACACACCATCTTTACTAGACCTCCTACTGACGAACGAGGTATTGATGATTGAGGAAGTCTCGAGTGAACCTCCGTTGGGTAAAAGCGATCATGTTGTCCTGATTTTTGACTTCGTGTGTTACGCTAACTACCCGGATCAAGACGACATCAGGCTGCGGACGGTTACAAATTACGATACTCTCTACAATGTTGTTGCCTCCAATAACTTTGACTTCATGCTAGAAGGTGACTCGGATTCAACTTGGCGCAATTTTGTTATAAAATGGCACCAATTAGTGGAGCTTTCTTCAGTTTCAAGACCGGTTCCCCCAAAAAATGCCGGCACACTCATCCGGAGTAGAACCCGTAAATGGATGTGCCGCAGAAATGCCGCCTGGACTGCGTTTAAGTTGTCACAACTGCCGAAGGATTGGGAGCATTATAGAAAATTACGCAATCATTGCACTGATCTAGTGCGCCAGGATAAATTAGATCACCAAAGTAAAATTACGGCTCGATTCCTGGAAAATAACAAAATGCTCTACAGATTTGTCAACAAAAGGCAGAAGGTGCAGACTGGTATCCCCTCCCTTAGTAGTAGTGCAGGCTCCACGTCTACATCAAAGGAAGCAGCAGCAGTCTTGAGATCTCATTACATGCCCATTTTCCAAAACCCCTCCCTAATCTTTCCTTTGTTTTTGTCCCCATTGCCTCTAAACTCTTACACCATGTTTTCTGCTCACAGAGTCCGAGAAAAAATCATGCGACTTCGACTCAACTCCTCACCGGGTATCGATTGCATAACGCCAAAAGCATTGCGTGCAGTTGCTGATCAACTTAGCGAACCGCTTGCGGTGTATTTTCAACGACTCATGGATAATTCTGAAGTCCCTGCTGGTTGGAAGGAAGGTATCATCACTCCAATCTTCAAGGGTGGAAATCGTAGTGATCCCGCCAATTACCGTCCAGTCACTCTCCTCCCAGTGCTGTCCAAGGTGATGGAGGCAATAGTTGCCGACGAACTCATGGCTTTTGCGGACGGCTTCAATATTATCGCTGCAGAACAACATGGATTTCGTAGAGGACACTCATGTACCTCTAACTTACTTTTGGCTCGGGATTACTGGACCAAATCTGCTGATGAAGGTAAAGGAGTAGATGTTATTTACTTAGATTTCTCTAAAGCCTTCGACCGCGTTGACCATGTAATACTGCTGAAGAAGCTGCTGTCATTCGGTTTACCATCTGTATTGCTTTCCTGGGTAGCTGCATTCCTGCGTTCGAGAACTCTTCGCGTGCGTGTTAAACAGACCCTTTCAGAGCCGTTCCCAATTCAGTGTGGAGTACCTCAGGGTTCCGTTCTTGGCCCGCGTCTATTTTTGTTGTTTATCAATGACATTGGAGGATACGTGAAATCACCGTTTCTCCTATTTGCGGATGATATCAAGATCTGGCGCTCCATAGATTCGTCTGACGATACGTCAAAACTGCAATCCGATCTAGACTCATTGCATGAATGGTCAACGATCAATCGCTTACCATTCAACATTGAAAAATGTCACGCATTACGTGTTCGCTTTCCTGGCGACCCTAGGTATATTCTAGGTGGCAAGATCCTCACTGTCACAACGCAAGAAAAGGATCTCGGAGTGATCGTGCAACATGACTTGGGCTGTTCTGCTCAGTGTAAAAGTGCTTCAACCGTAGCTAATAGAAACGTTGGGCTCTTGAAGCGGGCATTCGGAACCATCGATTCACGTCTCTTCCCGCTTCTTCTTCAGGCGTACGTCAGGCCACACTTGGAATATGCTATTTCTGTCTGGAAACCATGGTTGAAGCGTGACCAGCACGCGTTGGAACAACCACAGAGACGTTTTACCAAGCTTGTCAAGGGGCTTGGCCTCGCCAGCTACCAAGAACGTCTAACAACACTGAGATTGTTTCCAACGGATTACCGTCAACTCCGAGGCGATCTGATTCTTACGTATCGGATATTGACGGATGAAAATCACCCATGTAGGCGAATGCTAGAATTGGCACTGCCCTCTGGAAATCGTGGTCATCCTCTCAAGCTAGCGCATCGGCACAGTAGACTGGACTGCCGGAGACAATTCTTCGCCATTCGGATTACTCGTGCTTGGAATTCCCTGCCCCATTCTGTCGTTTCTGCCCCATCTCCCACTATTTTTAAAGAACGCATTGACATTCATTTCTATAACGCATTGCACAATTTTTAATCATAATTTTGCTATTATGATCTCTGTGATACTGCACCATTTTTTCTCTCTCCACAGCGTTTACTTCCCACTCAATACGAATTACTTTTCTCCTCTCTGGACTGTGGACATTTTTCCCGACCCAATGTGTTAACTATCCTGTGGTTATTCTATTAAGCTTGTAGCTTTTATTTCCACAATAAACTATTAACTATTGACGTGTTGTGAATGTGTCTTGGGTTGACACTTCTCCCTATAAAAAGCCACAAATGTCCAATCAAGGTGTATTCTATACGCGAACATGGCCCGCTATAAGGCCTATTTGCCTCCGTTTTTCTCTCATCATGTATGCTTTTAGCACGCTTTGTGCGACCCTCTGTACACCACCCACTGGTTTCTTACAAGCTATCAGCTTTTATTACCACAATAAAACTATTGACTATTCGAAATGCTCTGTCGACTGTCGCAAACTCACTTTAAGGTTTATGCAGCCCATCGATGGTTTACATAGCTGTGTGCAGACTGCATGACGTCCTTATAATCTTTGGTTGAGGAGCGAAAGCGTCTGGAGGAACGTCAGCGTTATCCACGTCCCTCTCCGAATACCAAAACTATTGCTGAAGTAGCTTGGTCTGTGTTCCCGTCTACCTCCAGCCAGCATAACTCCCTTAAAACCACAGAAGGCTAAACTGTCGCCATCCTCCTGTCTTCGGAAGGCTCACTAAAATCAAGTTATTGCAGATCGAGATGGTCATAACTAGCCTATTAAAGGAGGTTCGCGCACTTTCCCGGGAAGTCCACAACTTGGGAAAAATGGTTGCTGAGCTGCAAGCTTGAAACCAAGGTAGCTCAATACGGTCAAAAAATGTCTTAAGCTTGACGCAGTTTGAACCTTTCATCCGAGACTCAAAGGCTCGTAAGAAAAGTGACCACAGGAAGCTTGACCCTGCTTCAGGCATACGCCCTAATACTCCGCTGAAGCGAGTTCCCCAGATCGGCAAATAGAGAGGTGTCTCAAACAAAGCATTTACCAGATCACCACTGCCAATTGTAATTTAATTCGCAAAGCAGTGCTATCGTGACTACTTTCTTTCAAAAGCTGAGAAACTTCACCTTGTGGAGGGTAAGTGTGCGGGGAATCCTGGCACCACACCCCACAAGAAAACTTGTAGCCCAATTAAAGCTAGAAAGTCGAAGTTAGGTGTAAGTTGTAAATCACTGTAGGCGAAACTCAGTAAATGAAAATAGTGTGACGATGACGCTACCTCAAGAAAATTGTACTCCAACATTGAAGAGCGCCACCGTCGCGCTACATCCTTCAGAGGATGAATCGTGGTTGAGCTGCAGTAACTCGGACCACGAAGATGAAACGATGCCAACAGTCGTCATCTGTTTCTAATACGAATGCTCTATCTCTTGATGAAATAAAGCCTTCAAAAAACGCGAAGCAGCCTCGGGTACTACGCACGAGGACAAAGAGCTCTTTAGCAGCCCTAACACCGGGAGTCCGGTCTCATGTAATAGTGTTCTTCTTTTCTATACAAATGCTTATAGCATTAGAAATAAATTGGCTGAACTCATCTGTAGTGTTGACGACATCCACTACCAAATTGTGGGTGTCACGGAATCATGGTTGTCTCATGATGACCGTGTACCAGCTGCAATAGCTGACAGGTTTAGCGCCGTAAGAAGCGATCGACCTTTTGGTTAGCTGGCAGAAGCGGCGCTGCTCCTTATTGATAATGCTATTCCTTTTGAGAAATGTATTTCTCTTTCTACGACGAACGTGCAGATAACATCTGCCTTGCTCATACATATATAAACGCGTATAACGGTAAGCTGCGTATACCGTAGTCTGAATACAAGTTTGGAAGAAGATGCTCTTTTGCAAATTTGCTTTCGTCTCTGGCCACAGCACCACGTGTTGTAATCTTCGGTGATTTTAATCACCCCGAAATAAACTGGGAGTACCAAACCTTGCATGCTCCACATGCTCCTTGCTCAACGCAAGGAGGTACACAATGTTGAGACTATTTTGGCCAGCATAGCATGCAACAACTCGGCATGGGCCGATAACATCCATCCACAAATGATCAGACTGCTAGCTCCTAGATTTACTGCGCCGATCTCAAAACTTTTTAGAACATCCCTCAGACAGGGCACCCTTCCTTTGGACTTCAGCACAGCCGTTGTAGTGCCTCATTCGTGTACTATGTAAGGTTATCGGAAGGTCGATCCGCGAATAAATTTGTGGATACCTAACCAAAATTTCTCTACTGAATGCCGCACAACACGTATTCCTAAAAGGTTGGCCGTGTCTGTCTAAAGGAGGTCACTAAGAGGATGATGGTATAGCGGTAGGAGTCTTCTATCTTGACTTTAGTAAGTCCTTTGATTGTGTCAACCACAGGCGCTTGCTTCTCAAACTCTCAACCTTAGGAGTATTAGGAAACTTACTGGGCTGGATTCGCGCATTCCTTACTGACCGTTCCTTTACTGCCAGGGTAGATAATACATACTCCGTATATGGGAATATAACGAGTGGGGTTCCCCAGGACTCAGTCTTGGGGCCGTTGCTGTTCCTCATCTTCATTGATGAACTAGCTAACCAACTGCACTCACCCTGTTATGTGTTTGCTGATGAAGTAAAATTGTCGGTAGGTCGAATAACTCTGATGTGACAAACGACGTAGAAGCTGCGACGAATTGGGCGGTTAAGTTGGACATTCCCATTAACCTAGAGAAGAGTCACTTGCTCTCTACACTAGCAGGCAACTTGATTGTCTCTACGCCCTCAGCCCACACGGAGTTCCGTAGGGTAAAATATACTAAGGACTTAGGAATCATAGTCTCGGATGTTCAGGTGCTTCCGTGCAACGCAGCTAACACCATGCTAAATTGAGTTGCCACCGGTAGTGAGCTGCATGCGAGTACACGCTGGAATATCACTGCTATTGCTATTTTCCTTCCCCTTAACTGTCTATACCTGGGCAACCTGACAGTATCTTAGCCCACCGTAGCGCTAGGCTCAGTTAGGCGTATTCGTTTGCCTGGGTGGGGTCCAAAAGCTCCACCTAATAGTTGGCTGGAAACCTTACGCGATATGGCTACAAACCGAAGTCAGTGGCGCCAGTGTCTTTTATTATGTGTGTCACAATTTTTTATTCGGTATTATTTTACATAAAACAAAACAAAAAAACCGCATGCAGTGAAACTACAAAAACCAGCTGCTTTTTGTGCATTTGCTTTTGCGTATTCCGCTTGCCTGCTTTCCCTTTTCCACGCGCTTGCTTATCTGTTTTTCCTGCTTCATATTGCTTGGCACTTTATCTGGCTCCAGACTTGTGCTTCATGATGATGATGATGATGATGATCTTAGCCCACGAACAGTCTCTGACTGTGCGGCACTTTACCTGGATCAGGCTTGTGATTTCATACATACATACATAATTATAGTATCCGCAAACTTTAAGTGGGCCTACCAATGTGCTGCTGCAGCTCAAAGGGTCAGGAGGGAACTCTTTTGATTAAGTTCAGCCCTCACATGCAGAAAACCTGAGGTGCTGTTACCCCTCTACAAGGCTATAGTAAGGTCACAATTAGATTACTGTCTTCAGGCTTGGAGGCCGTATTACCAGAAGGATATAATGCAGCTAGAAAACGTACAGAAGCCCGCCACTCGCATGATCGATGGGTTGTGGTATGCACCAACTATGAAATTTTTTTCTAAGCATTAGGACTTTTCTCGCAGAGAAGGAGGCAGCTTAGGGGGAATCTTATAGAGACCTTTAAAGTTGTCAAAGGATTAGGCTGTCTTGAATTCGCTGACGTCTTTCGGTTCTCTATGGTTGGTACACGAGGGCACAGTATCAATCTAAGGCTTGAATCCAGAACGGACTTGTTTAACATCCTTTTAGTGAACGCGTGGAACTCACTTCCCGCAGAACTAGTCTCGGCAGCTTCAGTATGTATGTATGTATGAAAGCACAAGCCTGATCCAGGCAAAGTGCCGCACAGTCAGAGACTGCACGTGTACTAAGATACTGTCAGGTTGCCCAGGCAGCTTCAGTAAATGCGTTCAAACATGGGCTGGACGAACGGTGGCAGGTGCTCTTTTCGGAGCATTGCCGTTAGGATTAAATCCATCCCTATTTATTGTTAAAAACAGCAAAAATATTGTGAAAATCTTTTTGAAACAAAAAGTGTTTTGTAGAAATTAACTTTCTTCCATCTTCTTTTCATTCGATTGGACATACAACATGCATTAACTCCCACCTTTCGGTGATGAGGCCTTTCCCATCTTCCATTCACTTCCGAAAGAATCGGGACACTCATTTCGACTTGGTCGACTATCGCCATGTGATACTAATATTCAACATTTTTGCCGACGCTAGCTGGCCGGCAGCTTTAACTATGTGCTTTCAATCAGCCAACATTCAGCTCTACGGCAGGGCTATTGTGTACAAAAATTAGCTACGGCTATGCATCATTCCTATGTATTTATGTTTTTTCCCGAGTTCTAGTTGTGCTTTCCGGGAATTAAAGCCCTATGTACACAAAAGTAAAAGTAAAAAGTAATGCCATTTGTTTGAGGTCATTTTCCGTTTGAGTCGTGATACCGCAATAGTTTGGACTGCGAACGAGTTTATTCATACTAATTTTTATGCAACGATCAGATGTGAATTTATCCTCAAAAATAATCTAATATTTTGCTTCCGCTTAATCGGTCGAAATAATGCAGCCCTGACTTTCTGAAATATATATTAATATATTAAAATATTGCTAGGTAGGTTCAACACTTCATTAATCTATTCTAACATCAGTCTATCAGCCGAATGTGGGGAAACAGTAGTTAAAGGCATAATTTGTGATGTGTCAGAGTGAAGTATAGTTTTGGGCGCTTTAGGACGCTTTTGTTTGGGTTTGCCTCCGAATTGAAGGTTAATTGTTGCGCCAACTAAAGCGTGGTCAGAATCTACACTGGTGCTCCAGTATGATCTGCAGTTTTTGACACTACCTCGCCACCTGTAGCTTATCGCAATATGGTCAAGCTGCGCCAAAGTAGGTTGTGATTGGGATCGCCAGGTAGCTAGATGGCGCTTGGAATGTCGAAAATTTGTGGAGACGAGAAAGAGGCGGTGGTCGTCCGTTGTCATACGTCGAAGTGGTTCGAAACAAAACTACCCCTCAATAAAATCGGGTCCTGTCCGAAGTACCATCGGCAGGGGTCAAAAAGCACCACTGGAATGGAAACTAACTGTGATGAGAAAGTAGTCGCTAAGAATAAGTCTCCAGTGAACTCACAGTAATCTAAATACTCTGTTTAAGAAAGGCAAATAAATGCCCTGGCTGAGCAAGTTAGTAAGTTTGCTGGACGAAATAGAATGGCGGAAACGAAACCAACTCGTATTCTGCTCATTTTACATCAGGAAGAGCCGCTTATCCGCGAAAGCAAATCAAGGCGGGAAATGGACCGTTCCAGGGTTCAGGAGGTTTTGCGCATGGCAGGGCTAAATAACTGCCAGGTAAAAAGAGTCCATCGTGTAGGACGATGGAACACAACTGTAAGTAGTGCTCGCCCAATTTTGGTAGAATTTCTACGCCAGCTTGACAGAAACACGCTGCTTTCGAAAAGTGCTTACCTTGAACGCTACACAAATGGGAGTTTCCAAGTTGCCCCGTTACAGGTCCTCAACGACACCTTCATGGAAAGCGTTCAAAAACACCCATGACCGGCTTGAATACTACCGTAAAAGGATATCAAAATTAGGTAACATAAACTATATAAGCCATTTGTTGTAGTAATCGTCGAAGATGTATTTCAAAATGGCCAGCCAGTAGAATATGAGTGTGAGGAAAACTAATTTGCAAGCGAACGCCTCTCAGGATCTCAAGGCACTACGCCAGAAAATAAGCAAGAATCGCTTTTCAGCAGGATCCTAAACGAGAAAAATCTATGTCGAACTGCCATTAGGCCGGTACGTGCTCGTTCGCGTGAGCAGTCCAACCAGTTATCCACTGCTCCGGTGTCAAAATACGGAGTATCAACGAGGGTGCTCCGATCCCGAGTAAGAGTGGATTAAAAGGTGTGCAACATAGAAATACCCGTATGGAAGAACATGTTCCCACTACTCTGTCGTCAAACCCCTATCTCGCAAGCATAATGAAACAGTTTTCCATAAAATACCGTTCAGACGTTCCACCTGCCCATTACCTTGCGGGTTATAACTGCTGGTCCTACTCGTAGCAACTCCTCGAGAATGAAGAAAAGATTTAATGTCACTGGACATAAAGGATGACCCTTGGTCTGAGTGTACGTAGCCAGGCATACCAAAAATGGAAAAAAGTTCGGTGAGTCGGGAAATGACAGTAGTGCTGGTCATATTCATAGACTGCACGAGGGCTAAGATACTGTCAGGTTGCCAAAGTCTAGACAGATGAGAGAATAGAAATCGAAAATGGCAGCGAGACGTTATGATGTTTTCACATGCAGCCCGGTATCATTTACAAATCCATTTGGCACGGTGTTAACTGCACAACACAACACAACTGCACATCTGGAGAGTAGGTATGAATAAGCGCGTGTGGTAGGTCACGATATAACGTTTTACGAAGGAGCTGCCCACATCGTGGTATGTGTGATTTTATTTATTGGATCCTTTTTCGGATGCATTAGGGTTTACAACGAATTCCACACCACAAGTGGCGTCCGACAAGGATGCCCGATTTCTCCGTTTTTGTTCAATTTTGTAATTGATGCAATTATGGAATTATGCAACGAAGGTGCCCCAGCTTTCGGCGTTCACATAATGCCAGGCGTCAAGCTTCTCGACTTGGATTATGCTGATGATATAGTTCTGCTCTTCGACTCGTATACATGCACAGGCGATACTGAACAAGCTATCTAGTATTGTGCCCGCATTTGAATTGAGTTTTGCGCCCTATAAGTGCAGTGTTCTGCTGCAGGACATCGACTTATCGAACAACACTTTATTACTTGACAATCAGACGCTTCAAATTGTAGTATGAAAGCACAAGCCTGATCCAGGCAAAGTGCCGCACAGTTAGAGACTGCGCGTGATCTAAGATACTGTCAGGTTGCCCATGCTTAGACAGATATGAGGGGAGAATAGAAATGATAGTGAGACTACAGCGTATTTCAGCATGCAGCTCACTACCGTTGGCCCATCAATTTAACACAATGTTAGCTGCACAGCACAGAAATACTGCACGATTGCACATCCGTGCATACTTCAAATTGTAGATCGTTTTACGTATCTCGGTAGTTGTATCAATAATTCTGCATCGTTAGATGACGAGGTCTCGGCACGCATTTCTAAAGCGACCGTAGCATTCCGCAAACTAGGTCACCTCTGGCGTCAGAAAGGACTGTCTCCGTTACTCAAGGGTAGAGTCTATAAAGCGACAGTTCGGGCTGTGTTACTCTATGGGTGCGAAACCTGGACCTTACGCAAAGAACACATTCAGAGTCTCCAAGTATTTGACAACCGGTGTCTCCGCAGCATCCTAGGAGTTAGCTGTTACAATCGAATACGCACCGATGCTCTCCAAAATTAGTTGTTCTGTAGTAATGTTGATATAGAGAAGCAGATCAACCTGCATAGGTTACGTTGGTTGGGTCACGTTTTACGGATGCCGGACCACCAACTTCCGAAACAGATTCTTTTTGCTTCGCCACATCCTGATTGGCGTAAATCTCGGGGTGGCCAAACCGTCACAAGGCATAGGCAGTTAAAAATTCTTACTTGTAATGTTTCCAAAGTAGGCGCAGCGCGTCTTCTAGGCTGGTGTCCCCTCGTTCAGATATCGCAATGGTTAGTTACTTACTTTACTTTTTTACTTTTGTGCGACTATCTCCTCCTGGAGGATGAGTCGGCTTCAAAGAAGGTTCTTGGGAATTTGGGTACAAAGCGGCGTCCTCAGCACCACTCGGAATGGTTAGTTACGCTTCAGGATATGTCTCGAAACCTTGTTCAATGCCGGTCTTGCATCTTCTTGGAGTGTTTGCTTAACCTTGTATGTTGTCAAGCGGAGTGACGAGAAAAGCTTGTTATCGTGCATGGCAGTGAAAGCCGCAAGGAAGCTGCCCTGCTGATGTTGCTCTACTCGTTCACGAAACTTGTGTGAATGCATGTTCCATTTGAGGTGTAGGCACCTCTTCCCAGTTTGTTTGTGCTTTCTCTTCTATAGAAGCCGTAGCAATTTAAGTCCCACCCTTCCCCATTTTTTAGGATTTTACTTTTTCATGGTCGTATGGCAGTTAAGCATTCGGTACGTGCTACCGGTGTAATGCTTTGATGATGATTTCCGTGCCTTCAGCAAATTGGCTTTACCCACGTCTGTGGAGCTAAAACGTTTTCCACCTATTGTTGGCCCGTGACCGATGTATCGGTTCCTACTCGATTTGATGAAACTTCCAGTTCGGAGCTTGGTAACTCCGTTACTCTATTGGTGACCACCGATTCGGCTTTTTATGTAAAATATCTGTGACTAGTTTAAGGATCAGTGATATTGTTGCGGTGAGTCACATCCACCGCGACATGATGTCATCATTAGGTTTTATGTCAATTTATAGGGAAAATGCTTGTCTGGCAAAAGCGCGCCACATTATTATGCATAACCGACAAAACTTTCGCTGAACCCGGAGATCCGAGCGCCCCAAACTGACCACGAGGAGATATTTCGACAGGCCAGCCACATGTTGTTGGCCTCCGTCGGTCGATGTCGACCATGGATGTACATCACATCGCATGAATTTCATGTTTTGCAACTTTTTGAATGACTAAACAGTCCGATTCGGGAGGAATAATCTCTCCCGCAGCGCTTGCAACGATAGGCAGAACTCTGTTGTATTGCATCAGTTGCACGCCGGCGGCGTGATCTGCGTTCAGCAGCCAGGAGCTGTATTTGCTCCTCCCCGGCTTGCAGTCGACGCTTTACACAATGCCTCCAAAGTGAGCGGTCAAGAGCAAGTTCTTCCCAGCTTGCGGGGTCAATGTCAAGAGCTTTCATATCTCTTTTGCAAACATCTTTGTACCGCAAGTGCGGTCTGCCCAATGGTCGACTTCCTAATTGCAACTCACCGTAGAGTAGATCTTTCGGAATATGACCATTTTCCATTCTATAGACATGACTAAGCCACCGCAGGCGGCGCTGACGTAATAGGGTGAACATGCTCTGTAGACCAGCCAGCCACATAGCACTATACCAAATGCAGAATGCCTAACTCTAAGTAGATAAGAAAAGTTGGGGTCTGAATAGCTGCTGGATCGGTGAAAGAAAAGCGCAAACATTGTGCTAAAGTTTATGCAGCTCTAGATTCTAAGCCCCGTGCTGCTTTGTTTCTGATTCTACAATATTTGTAATGCGAGTATGCCGGTTTTACCCGGTTGCAGTCATGCTACCGAAACGCTACACTAGCAACCATACTAGATGTGAACACAGTTTTCCTAGCTTCTGAACTGTAATGAATCGACCTCTCGTTGCTTCAGTCTTATGACGTGGAGCCTCATTTGTAATTCTTTCGAAACAATTCCATTCTACATCTCGAATTTCAGATCACAAACGGAGTATGCCTGTCTATAAGGGTAAGAACTCAATTTTCACCAGATACCTTTTGCAGTGAATGTCAAATGGCAGAAAGAGCGTTTCAAAGACATCGAATGTGACACCGATAAAAGTCCTGAGATTTTCAAAGCTATGCTTTTCTCATTGACTGGTGTGCCCCCTAGCAGACAAAAAGTCATGGTTCCGGGTAAAATATTGGGTGACGAAAATTTTGATGGAATCAAAATCAAAGACGTATGTTTTGTTAGCTATACCAGTTTCTTCAGGGAACGACAATAATGCTCGTAGGATCTTCAGATGCGTTACCCTCGAATCAAACACCCATTGTTCCTTCCGAGGATCAACCTGTTGCAGAAACCGATGGTATAAAAGTGCCATTCGGAATGATAAACTTGGGGAATACATGTTATGTAAACGCGACCATCCAGCTACTTTACTCCATTCCGGAATTACGTGCCGCTTTCCAAGTGTGAGTTTTTATTGATTATCTAATGTACGAAAATTGTTTGAAGAGATGTTCCCTGATTATTTTTCATCATACATATATATATATATATATATATATATATATATACAATTATTTAAAAATGAAAAGTGCCACCCGGCAGTGCACGAGAGAAAAAAGGTACAATATGGGGGGAATTTTTTGTCCATTGTTCCACATGCCGATTTTTTGATTTTTTCTGACATTTTCACAAATTAGAGGGGGTAACACAAAATAGAATGCACTCTCCACTGTTGCCGGTTCTCAGCCGTCGTCGACAGCGTGTCAAGCAACAGACACTCACTATCCCTTGGACCCCACCCAGGAAACCGCGTTCGTTCGACCCGAGCTAAACCCGACGTCAAGCGTTTTAAGGCCTTCTTCCAGGTCAGCGGTTGTCCGCATGAACACCGCCACCAGCCTGGGCCAACCGACACACGCAGCGCGCGGAAGGGTAGGCGCTCAGGCTTCATTCTCACGACATGCCCTAGCCAGCGGAGACGGGAACGGTCGATTACGTCTCGTAGCATCAGGCTGTCCACACCGGTGCCTCACTTCAACGTTACTAGTGCGGTGTTGCCACCACACTCGTGCAAGCCTTCGTAAACATCGATGTTCAAACACCTCCAAGCGCGGGAGCTCCTCTGCGCGTACTGCCCAGCTCTTGCACCCGTAAAGCAAGACCGACCTGACTGAGGTCAGGTTAACTCTCCCCTTGAGTCTCAAACTCACGTCAGACCGCTTCCAGAGGTGACCTAGACTGGTGAACGCGAAGCGAGCTCTCGCAATGCATTACTCTTAAGGATGCCTTAATATGCAAAGTTTTCAGCGTCCGTGCTGAAAGCTTACAATCGAACTGTGCTTCTGCTGCTGTGGATCCACATTTGCGCAGTCAACACCGTGCTACATTGTTTTGCCCTCACTATTGAGTCGCCAGAAACAACACGTTTGAGCCTCATTGTTATCAACCATCTTCATTTATATCTGTCCATGTCTGGGCAACGTGCTGAATTGATTTGCCGCTGATAATAGGCTACATGCTGTGGTTTCATTGTCATTTATTAAGTGCTAGGTTCACTATTGTTTTGTATTAGATCATAAGCACGAAAACGGAAAATGCGCTTAGAATTCACATGGGCTGCGATGCTAACCGGTTGGCCACGTCCAAACTGATACTTAACAGGGATAACGGCAGTCAAACTGCAGCGTGTCCTCGCATAACGCCCATTATCACTTGCAATTCCACATCCGTACTTGTGAACGCTTATCGCTGTCTCATCGCTTTAGCTCTTAACTATGTTGGTCGACAGTTGACAGTAATCAACAACTATTTAGCTTTTCTTCACATTTTCGTACAATTTTAGCTACAAACCTCCGTTTTCGGAAATTCAATCTGGTTTTTCGATCGTTCAAGGCATTCAACAGTTATTTCTCTCCCTCTCGCGAGCTAAGCAAGCAGTAATCCCTGGAGTTTTCGTCACTCGGTTGCGGACAGTGTTCCCCCAATTCGCCACACTGCGAATGACGAAGCTAGAAAGCATATTCCTCCGGGTTCACTGAGTGCCGTATTCGGAGCAGACTTTCTTCAGCAAGACGCGAACGAATGTTTGGTAGAACTCGTACATACATTGAAAAAAGTGGTAATCAATCCACGTATTCATTCATCTCTACCTGTAAGTTTATTTTCATAGTTTATCATTGGTACACCTGAAAGTATACACGGACTGTTGCGTTGCACTCTCTTGGAGATATTCATTTGTCTTGTTTATTTCCGAAGACCTATTACTTGATGGCATTGTGAGGTCGATGTTCTCAGTTCAGCAGTATTTATGCTTAATGAATATTTTGTTTTGAAGGCTGTTTCGAATCACGCAAATTAAAGACTATCATGCAGTTCATTTGTGTCTTCTAAGCTTAAAACGTACTGATGTATAACCTGTTTTGACACGGATGTGCAACCTACAGTGATTTTGTGCTGCTCAGCTAACACCGCGCTAAATTGATTTGCCAACGGCAGTGAACTGCGTGTTAAAACACGTCGGAGTCTCACGGCTGCTTCTATCACTACGACCCTAATCTGCGTGCCTTTACCAAAAAAATAAAGCGATTCCTTATAATTTACCTTGTGTTAGATCTAGTCAAACGTCATGAGCACGTGATCACTCATTGTCAGTACTAGATATATCCATGCCTCACGATGGGGCTTGAAAGTAAGGCGTCCTCTAACAGATCTTGGAATTCATTTTTCATTTAATTTCATTAGCTTAAATTTTACAAAATGTATTTTTTCCATTTAGACATGTACGACATGTGCCTGTTTATTTATTTCCAATCAAGTATATGTCCGCTTAGCTGTGTTGACCAGTGCGATCGCTGTCGTTGTTGCGCTTCTATTAACCTCATGTTTCTCAACAAGTTTGAAAACTTTGGAATCACTACCGGCCATGGTCGCAATCTCACACTCAAAAATTGACCATCTTGCTGTCATTGGAATGTTGCAAAAATATTCCAAAACGGTTACCAGTGCTGCATTGCACTGATTGTGGGACTTTTCTTATTCTCCACGTGAAGCTAAATTTTAATTTGTGAATGAGGATTTATCCTCGAATTGGCAAGGGGAAGAGCTATTTAATATCTATCCCTTCCACCGACCTCGCTAATCTTACCCATCGGGCATTTTATCATCTCAAATTTAATTTTTAACTTCACACGGGGTTACATTAAAAGAACCGCAGTGTTAAATAAAAAAATGTCTGGAAGTGTTGTTATTGTTATTGTCCTAGCATCACTCCCGTTATTTATACTACAATTGCTTCTAATGTCCCTGCTGTCACGTGCCCAATGCAGGATATTCTGCAGCAACCATGCTCGAAGGCCGATTGGAATTTTGTCGATCGCTATTTGACTGGACGTTTAACGTCCAAGCTCATTTGCACGGAGGCGGACGAACAGCCTTCGGAAACCACGGAGTCCTTCACTCAGCTATCGTGCTTTATCAATCAAGGTACGATTTGTTATGTCACTTCGATCCCTTTTCGTTGTTTTGTAATGTATTGATTCGTTTAATTACTTTTCGAGTTTTATCATCCGTAGCAATCTTAGTCCCACCCTTCCCCATCTTTTACGATTTTACTTTTTCATGGTTGCACGGATGTGCAATCGTGCGGTACTTTTGTGCTGTGCGGCTAACATCGTGCTAAATTGATTGGCCAACGGTAGTGAGCTGCATGCTGAAATACGCTGGAGTTTCGCTACCATTTCTATTTCTATTCCCCCTCATATCTGTCTAGGCCTGGGCAACCTGACAGTATCTTAGCCCACGTGCAGTCTCTGACTGTGCGGCACTTTGCCTGGATCAGGCTTGTGCTTTCATACATATCATACATGGTTGTATGGCAGTTAAGCATTCGGTACGTGCTACCGGTGTAATGCTGTCTTTGATGATGATGATGATAATGAAAAGTTGCGGATATCTGTAAATGAACAGATTGCAATATATTCTGCAGACTTTATTGATTTTGTGAACATAGAGTTTCCGGAGCATTTACTTTCTTTTCCAATTTGTCCACCTTATTGATCACAAAAGGGTGTGGTGACTTACCCGTTTCCATTTTGAAGTAAACAGTTTTCCGCTTGGTCGAGGTAGACAACGTGTATTGTCACTGTCAGCCGCGTCAAAATAACTCGTATTCATACACTGCGTTGTGCTGAAATATTTTCTGAGTTTTTAACCACACTGATTTTGTTACTCGTATATTTAGACGTTGATTTCAAGTCACACTGTTTGAAATTATGTGCGCCTCATGCTTACGAGAGAGCGCGTCTTGTTTTGTTGGTCATGGTGTACGTATGCATTAAAGTACAAGCCTGTGTCCGGGCGAAGTGTTGCGCATTCAGAGACTGCTCGTGTGCTAAAATACTGTTAGGTTGCCCGTCCTTAGACAGATGTATGAGAAAATGGCAACGAGATTCCAACGTTGAAATCAGTACCTTTGGCAGATCAATTTAGCACGGTGTTACCTGCTCAGCACAGTTGCATCTCCATGGCCATGTAGAGTAAATATTCACTCATTCTTTTGGTGTAGGAGACAACGCGGCCTATTTGTACCAATTGATTAACCCTAAATGAATGTTCGTTCACGGGACGTTGG